>BMAU01000078.1:600000-895703 GCA_019973935.1 Trichonephila clavipes
TCATCATTTTCTGATAGAGAAATAAATAATCGAATTTTGGCTTTTCATAAACAATTAAGAATTCAAATTAATAATAGTTTTAAATTTCCTCATATATTTCTTACTCCCAAATTTCATAAAGACCCAGTCAAATTTAGGACAGTTACAAATGGATTTAATATATATTAAAAAACGCATGTCATCTTTCCCAATACAAAATATTAATATTAAAAAAGCTTTTAAATACAATAAAAAATAGGTAGATCAATTTTTAACTATAATGTGCCTATAAAGCAAGAAAACTTAATATGTAAATGTAAAGACTTTAAAGAATTCATAGATAAACATCGCAAGCATGTTGTTACTGGTGACCTCAATATTGTAAAAGACAACAATCTTAGAAACATAATGCATAAAGGTACTGGTTTTAGATTAATGATTTCAAATAATAATAAAATTATAAAAAAACAGTTATATAAGGATATTGAGCAATTTATATACAAAATAGCTATTAAGTATAATATGCCTATAGAGACATTCACAGAATTCAAAGGTAATATTACACAGCAGATTAATAAATATAACTTTGGTACAGATAATAAAATCTTTTTAATGATATTAAAAATCAGATTAAAAAATTACAAAACAATTTCATTATAGTTTATGTTGATAAAGTGTCAGGTAATTTTGCCTTCATATGTAAATACTATTATAATTTAACGATCAACAGTTATTTTGATAATAATACAGCATTTATTAAGTCATCATTTTCTGATGGAGAAATAAATAATCGAATTTTTGCTTTTCATAAACAATTAAGAATTCAAATTAATAATAGTTTTAAATTTCCTCATATATTTCTTACTCCTAAATTTCATAAAAACCCAGACAAATTTAGGACAGTTACAAACGCGCGGATTTAATACATATATCAGCAAAACAGGCAAAATTCTCCATGAGAGAGAGAAATATTACATGATACAATAAATAATCTTAAATCCACAACCATACTTAAAAATAGTAAATCTCTTATTGAAAAAATGAAAGATAAAAAGATTTATTCAATCTATAGTTTAGATTTTGAAGATCTTTTTAACTCTATTGATATTGATGATATGATTAATATACTTGAAAATTTGCATAAAGATAATTTATTTAATAATGTGTTAATTATGATAGATTTAGTTCACTACTTAGGTTAGTACTCAAAGAGAACTAAATATTTCATAAGGGTAACTATTATCTGCAGATTAAAGGTTTGCCGCAAGGTGGCCCTGCGAGCAAACTGTCTTGCCAATTTATACTTACATTATTTTGAAAGTAGTTATGTTAATAATTCTAAATATTATATATATCGTTATATAGTCATTATCATAATATATCGTCATATATCGTTATCATAATCATTTTTGGCAAGCAAGTAAATTTCATACCTAATGCTAATTTTTATATCCACTATATCTTAATTTAATACAGACAAATAGTAACAACAATGAAGCAAATTTCCTTACATACATATCAAATTAATAGATAATGTAATAGTTTCTAATATTTATGATAAAAGAGAAGATTTTAATTTCAATATAATACAAGTTCCGCATAGGGAGAGTAAAGTACATATTTCTATATTTAGAAATACAGAGTGTTTTTTTTTCAGGTATAGAAGTTTAAGTTGGCATTACTTTCCAAGATGGCGACCGATTTAACAGCTGTCAAGTGATTTATTCTCTGTTTGGTTTGGCAATTCATCAAAACGATCATCAAGCAAGGCGTAGATTCGTCGAATGGGCCCAAAACGAGATGGCCGTTATTCCCGATTTTCATAAGCGAATTTTGTTTAGCGATGAAGCGCACTTCTGGTTGAATGGCTACGTCAACAAACAAAACTGCCGCATTTGGAGTGAAGCTAATCCACAAGTGTATGTCGAAACACCGTTACATCCAGAAAAACTGACTGTTTGGTGCGCTTTATGGGCTGGTGAAATCCTTCTTCAAAAACGATGAAGGCCACAACGTTACAGTCAATGGTGATCGGTATAGAGCCATGATTACTAACTTTTTCATTCCTGAATTGAACAATCATGATGTCCAGGAGCTGGGGTTCCAACAAGACGGCGCAACATGTCACACAGCTCGTGTCACAATCGATTTATTGAAAGACACGTTTGGTGACCGCCTAATTTCCCGTTTTGGACCTGTGAATTGGCCTCCAAGATCTTGTGATTTAACACCGCTAGACTATTTTCTGTGGGGCTGTGTAAAGTCATTGGTCTATGCAGATAAGCCACAAACGCTTGACCATTTGGAAGACAACATTCGCCGTGTTATTGCCGATATACGGCCACAAATGTTGAAAAAAGTCATCGAAAATTTGAACGTCTAGATTGGACTACATCCGAGCCAGCCGTGGCAGTCCTATGCCAGAAATCATATTTAAAATGCAATGCCACAAGATTATCTTTCGAATAAAAAAAATTCATGTCAATCGAATAATACATCGTTGTTTTATTGCAATTTAAAGTTCTATACCTGTAAAAAAACACCCTTTATTATTGTTAATTATATACAACGCAATAAATTTCTAGTGTCAAAAAAATCAAAAATAATAAATAACTATAAACAGTTTACTAAATATTGCTTAAATCAGAAATACCCAATTCATTTTATTAATAGTTATTATATGAATAAAGCTATTCAACATTTTAAGGATTAAAAATTCTCAGATTAATTATAGTTTAATACTATAAATTAACACATTTCATAGTTATAGTTACCTCCATATTCTATTATTAGTTAAAATTAATTATTATTATTTAATTCATATATAGTCTAGTGTCTCTAAAGTTATGGTTTTTCGTAACTCTTTTATTAATATTTGTTTTCTATTCTTTTTATACTTTTGTTAAGTGCTATATTTCAGCCATTCACATGCTTTGAATCTGCGTTAGGGTCCAGAATCTGGCAATAATTTATTTATTGCACTCAGATTTAGCGCACGCTCTGCATTTTCAAGTGCAATTTTTAAGTAAGTTACCTCTATTTTGTAATGGATTTAAATATTCCTATCCATTACTTTCAATAGGTTTTTGCTCAGTATTATTTACATAAAGGGGAAGGTTGGCTGCCAAAAAACATGTTCAACCCCACTTTTATATAATTTATATATTAGCTGTCCTAAGTCAACAATGTTTATAATACTGCAGCATCCATTTTATAATTTTTTATCTAGTGTCCTTCATTGTATTTCTCTTTACTGTCTCTGTGTTTTTTTCGAATGTGATTGGTGAATGTTTATCTCTTGTCTGTAGAGAATTCGACTATATATATATATATATAATCTGCCCTATAAGTTGATATTTGATGTATTATGTATTAGTTGGTCCAATGTATTGAACCGAATAACTTATTTCTGAGAATAACTTTCTTTTACGGAATAATTCCGTGAATTCGGGATTCCACACATTTCTGTGGTATGAAATAATTGTTAAAAGTAACATAATTGCATGAAGAATTATGTAAATATGACACATAAAATAAATCACTTTCAGAATTGTATCAAATTTAGCGTGTGTTTATAACGTAGATTTCAAAAGCAACGCGAGGTCTACTGGCAACGGACTTCGTAATTTTGAATCAAGCGAGGAAGAAGACACCTTACTCGACACTCCACTCTACAAACTACCACATCATGCCAATGGGCGAATTTTGAACTGCGGTAGATTTTACGCCCATCATCCCTTCCACATGTCAGGTTTTCAGTGTCACTTGGAAACGAACTCGCGACTCGTCAACGCTGGCCACGAGTTCATGACCACCGGCTACATATCAAATTTGAGTTCACCAATACATGCACAAAGGCAATGAAGGAAATTTCATCAGAAATTTTCCGGACTAGCATTTTCTTATTCTAAACTTCGTAATGTGGAAGTGGGTAGAAAATTTTTTAAAAAATTTAATGGGAAAATGCCATTTATCCTATTATTTTGAACCTTTGATTTTGCTTTTTCGGATATATATGTCATTCTTTAAAATGTCATTCAAATAAATAAGATAGTCTGTAGAGAGATTTTAAGAAGTACCATGAGTTGAAAAATTCCGGCTGGCAGGAGCCTTAAAAGGCATTCAGTTGCACTTATTTTTGAATAATAGAAGGAGTAAAAACACTCCAATCGGCCCTTATATCTAAAACTGCCTCATGACTAAAGTTTGGATTGATTGATTGATTGAATATTAACGTCGCACTGTTCAGCTACACGAGGGCTTTTGGCGACGGACCACGTAATTTTGAACCATGGTCAAGTGACGTGGACGACACCTGAGCTGGCACCCCCCTCTCCTAACTACCACACCACACCAACGGGATGACGTTTCAGCTCTCGACAGATTTAACGTGCATCGCTGCCCTACACGGCGGGTCTTTAGTGGTACAGGATTCGAATCCGTGACAAAGCAAGCCACGGTCCGATACCTCTACCACTCGGCTACCGCGGCCCCGACTAAAGTTTGGAAAGGCCGAAATAGAAATTCTGAAAGTAAATCCCGAACCGAGCTTCGTGAAACCTTTTCCCAGAGAAGTCCTTCCCGGGAGTCACAGGTCAATCAACGTCCTCGTGCATTGACCGCACGAGGACGCACGCGAACAACCCCCTTCCGTCTCTTGAGCAGAAGTCAGCAGAAAGGGGTGGTGCAAGAGGCAGACGATCGATGCCCGCGAAGTGACACCGTCCTCCCGTTCATCCATCAGGGGTGCAGGAGGAAGTCACGCGAAAGATTTGCGACACTCATCTTGGGAACACTGAAGGAGACTGTGGGACAGGAAAAGCTGCACAACTGCGCAGAATCGGGAACATGGTGGCTTTGGGGGATTGTAAAGTTTCAAACTGTTTTTCCAACTATAAAGAAACATTTCTGTTGGCTATCATTTCATCCGTCATATTCAATTTTTTTCCCAAGAGCGTTTCGAAAGTCTAAATGTAGAAGAGCTTAACGGTTATTTATTATGCTTGATCCAGAATCGCAACTTATTTAAATTACTTAAGATCATGTGAAGTTGATTAAAAAGAGAAAGGGCCACAACTTCAAGAAAACCGTTTAAAGCAGGGGTTCAAACTCACGAGCCGCATGTGGCCCGCAAGGAGCCTTTTTCAGGCTCGGTCAATATATTGACACACAATATGCAGTAAAACCCGTTTCTGTGGGGTAGATAGAGAACGCATAAAAGAAAACCGCACAAAAAAAATTTGGAAACTTCATACGTATTTACACATAACACACGTTCGACATACTACTAAAAAATATTTTTATGCGGTGACGAGGGACTGCATAAAAAAGTCGTAATTAGTAAATGCGTCAATTATTTACGAAATGCATGAGAAGTGCTTCTAAGCAAAGTAAATAATTAAATCCCTCATGAAAATGTTGTCACGTAGAAAGATAGATACGTATTGAGATTTTATCCCAAGTATTTATTGATGAAGCATTCTAGATTGCAAAACCAAGAACTGACCATCTTGTCGAGCTCTTGGCTCTTTTATAGCATAATGGAATATTCTAGAACACCATTCTAGCAAAGTAAAAAAACATCTATAAGGTATTAAAAATTAAAGAAATTAAATAATAATTCCTTGTCCTGCAACGCTTGTGCCGGTATTCGAACCGGGAGCCTTTTGGGTATCTGCCGAACGCTCTAGCCGATTGCACCACAGAGTCGTTCACGTAGATAGGTTTTAAGCGTCAATGCTCTCTACTTAAAAGAACAGCGTCCTCGCTGGTTCTAGCGTGTCTGTCTTGGGACCTTTGATCTTGAGCGTGATGTTGGTCCGAAAGAGTCGTTCCTTCCAGTGGATGCTGTACATTCTCCAAAACGTCTGTCATCAGATGCCACAGAGTCATTAAAGTGTGCTTGTAGATCCGGATCGTAGTAAGGTTTCATCCTGAGTACATATGAACTATGTTTTTTGATTTTCATCTTCCAGAGGTCGGATCAAAATCGTGAACCTTGTAAGTTACATCCGAAAGTTTGCGCAGAACTTGGTATGGCCCGAAGTACTTTTTCAACAGTTTTCAGAGCGTCCTACCTTACGCACAGGAATGTAAATCCACACTGAATCAACCGGCTGGTACAGCACGGCACGATGTCTTGAATTGTAGCGACGTCGGTCTTTCTCTTGTGCTTCAAGGATGCGGATCCGAGCCAACTGACGTGATTCTTTCGCCTGGGTCACTAATCGGGCTACGATTGGGGTCTTGGATGGGTTCTTGGAACATGGCATCCAGTGTTGTTTCAGCCTCGCGACTAAACATAAAAAAGAATGGAATAAAACCAGTTGTATCTTGTCTGGTACTGTTGTAGGCAAACGTAACGAACGGTAAAATTCGACCCCACGTTTTCTGATCTACGTCGACGTACATAGCCAGCATGTCTGCCAATGTTTTGTTAAAATGTTCAGTGAGTCCATTCGTCTGAGGATGGTAAGCAGTAGTCATCCGATGCACCACTTTGCACTGATTGTTAATCTCGGCGATGAGGTTCGACTGAAAGACTGTGCCTCTATCAGTGATGATGGTCCTCGGAGCTCCGTGAGTCAGAATAATTTCTTTTACAAAGAATTTTGCCACTTCTGGTGCCTCCGCAGTTGGGAGGGCTTTGGTAAGAGCATATCGCATCACATAATCTGTGCACACCAAGGATCTGTTAATCCATATATTTCCTCCTAGAGACTTTAGGAATCATCCTAGAAAATACACAGAGCGTCTTAAAGTGTATATATGTACACCAATGTCGTTGAAATTTATATATAAAACCTAATTCTTTTTTACTAAAAATACGTATCATGATACCTATTAATTCGGAATTTTTTTAATCTGAATTGTATCTGTCAATATGATGTACCATATTGGTCAGTGGCGTAACGGAGAATATTAAGGTCCCATCCCCTGCAAACTCAGGTTTTGGACCCCAAGCCCAAATACGTACGAAACATCAGTCAAGCTTTTGACCCCTAGAGTCCCTGCCCCTCCCCCCGTAAAGTGGGGGTGTACGTTACGCCACTGATATTGGTACTTTTCCGTTAGCTGGGCGCAAATATCGCCAATTGTGAAACAAACGTGAGCCAAGTAGCCAAGCGAAACGAGTGACAAAACAGTCACCGGAATAAAAGCCGAAAACGTCCAACGTTAAACGATTATTAATTAATAGTATATATTAAATTTTAATGAGATTGCACCTCCAACGTACTCCGTCACAAAAAGACAGTTTTATTTCATGATTCTGATCGCATGTTGCCTTCGTTGCCAATATACCTTTCTCTTGAAAAAAAGAGACTACGTCTTCTGTAGTTCTGAGTAAATCTCAAATTTTCATCACTTTTTTAAATAAAAATTAAGATGGAAGAAAGAAAGGAAATCGTGCTTCGTTTTGAATGAATTCAGGTAATAGTTCATGGCCTAAAATGAACATTCCCCTTATGGCTGTAAGAAATTTGGTGGAATTCTACATTATTTGTGTGTGGCGATTTTTCGCTTGCACCCGGCAAACGGAAAAGTACAAAAATATTATGCTGATCCCTTATGAGTTCCTATTTCATTCTAGTTTGACACACAAGTTGTCTTAGACGTACGTATATGCATTACATAGAGCCAGGAATTAACAAATGAAAGTCTTACTAAAGGTCAGTGAGAAAGTCCCGGAACTAACAAAAGGAAGTTAATTATATATACACTGGTGTGCAAAAATTAAGGACGAAGTCGAAAAATTAGCATATCAGCTGAACGAAGAGACAGAGCGGACAGAAAGACCAATCAGGAAATTAAGTAAGGTGATGTACGGTAGCACATGCGCAGATATGCAGGTAGACGTAATGGGGGAGTGTCTGAGTAGTATAAAGCATGTTATCGGTGTAAGATCAGTATTTCTGGCAAAGAGATTGCACGCCGTATAGCAGTTAAAATCACACCGAGTTGCTGCCTCAGCGAGAAATGGCGAATAATCAATCTGTTAGACGACATCTGGATGCTTTTACCCGAGGTCGAATCATTGGGAAGTTGGAGGAAGGCCGCAGTGTGACAAGTGTGGCTGCAGAGTTCGGAATTGCTCACAGCATCCTTTCACGACTTTGGAGACAATTTCAAACTACAGGAATAGCTATCCGGGGGTTCAGTAGTGGTCGTCCACGAGGAACCACACCCACAGATGACCGGTACATTGTCTTACAGGCCAGAAGAAACAGGCGGCAGACAACGGGAGAAATCGCTAGACACACGACACAGGCAACTGGACGACCGATATCGCGTTTTACCGTGGCCAGAAGACTGCACGGTGGTGGTCTGTTTGCACGACGCCCTGTACTGTGTGTACCTTTAACGCCTGCCCATCGGAAAAGGCGTTCTCTGTGGTGCCGGGAACACCGGAATTGGAGAGACAATGAATGGGGACGAGTACTCTTTACAAATGAGAGCAGATTCAGTTTGAGTAGCGATTCTCATCGCATACTCATCTGGAGAGAGCGGGGAAGCCGCAATCATCCCTCGAAAATCATTGAAAGGGACAGGTATGGAGGTCGCGGTGTTCTCGTTTGGGGAGGCATCATGCTTGGTAGTCGTACAGACCTTCACATCTTCGACGCAGGTTCAGTCAACGGGACCCGTTATTGTAACGAGATTCTTCTTCCATATGTGCGTCTTTTTAGAGGCGCTATGGGTCTGCAGTTCCTTTTCATGGACGACAATGCACCATGTCATCGCACAGTAGCTGCCGAACAGCTCTTAGAGAGTGAGGATATTGAACGTATGGCACGATCTCCGGATCTCAATCCCATCAAGCATGTATGGGATTTTCTAGGCAGACGCTTGGCAGCTCGTACCTTACCACCAGTAACGATTCGGGAGCTTCGATTGGCGCTGCAAGACGAATGGGCAGCAATGCCTCAACAACTCATTGATACCCTCATTCTCAGCATGGGCAGACGCTGTGAAACCTGCCTAGTAGTCAGGGGAAATCATATCCCCTACTAAAGACCGGATGTTTCTTGCTGGACACCCATCACAGGAATGTTTCGGCCTTCAGTCGCATTGCGCTCCATGCTACTTTTTCAATATCAAGCTTCTTTTTATCCCTCTGATTTCTCTTTTAGTAAGTGTTGCTTACATTACACATGTCCTTACGTATTGGGGATCTTACAGTATTAAATGTGTTGATTTGGAAAGCTTTTGTACAAAGTTATATTGAAAAACCCGTCTCGTCCTTAATTTTTGCACACCAGTATATATATATATATATATATATATATATATATATATATATATATATATATAAATATAAGGGGGAAGGTTGGCTGGCCAAAAAACATGTTCAACCCCACTTTCATATAAATTATTTTATGTATTAGCTGTCCTAAGTCAGAAATGTTTATAATACTGCCGCATCCATTTTATAATTTGTAATCTCCCTTCCTCATGTGTCTTTCATTTATTGTGTGACTTTCCTACTGTCTTTGTATTTTTCGAATGTGATTGTTGGATGTTATCTCTTGTTTGTAGAGAATAAGACTATATATATATATATATATATATATATATATATATAATTAACATTTTGAAATATTGTATCCCTCTTCGAATACACACATTGCATCCCCAGTCGCCAAAAGCTTATTGATCAATCATTCAACCGAGCCAATTGCATGTCGATTCAGCATTTATTCTCTGTGGAATGATCTATCCCGTCTCATTCTGCTCGGCGACGCCCCGTGACTTGGCAGGGGGTCACGTCTCGCAATATCGGGAATTGAATGTAGCGGAGTGGAAGGGAGGATTGACTAAGATAAAACGATCTTGCTGTTTTCCTTCCCACGAAAGATATTTTATTACTTCCGGAAGAGGGAAAATGGATATCCACCTGTATATATATAGATCATCTGCGTTATTGAAAAACATGTTTTCGCAAATTGGGTGTAGTAGCGAAGATTAAAAACTGGATTGGCTGAGTCTTTCTGACACTAAAAATCCATCAGAACAAGTTTAAAATGTCTGAAATTGATTTATTTTTTACTCGTGACGGTGGAAATTATTTTTATATATGGAATAATAATAATCTGAAGTAATATTCTTTTACAAAATCAGTTCAAATTGCAGTATGCTTCATTTTTTTTTCATTCTTTTTTTTTTTCATTTAACAAGCTGTTTAGAGTTAATAGGATCAAACAAAAAGAAACTGAAAGCATCTCTAGGTAGTTAAAGTGCAGCATCCTTTATTTTAAGCAACATAGAGAGCTGCTTTTTTGTAACGAAATTTATAAAAACTGCTCAACATTGCCAAGTCAATGACAAGTACATACACTCTTTATAAAAAATCATTAAAGTGTCAAATAAATATTCAAAGTGTTTACTTTAACTTTTTATGGAGATTCAAAGTTAGGTGACATCATTTTTTCAAACTGCGTTAATTTTGATTAATCCAGCAGTCTTTGGCCCGATTTGTGATTTTGCGTAAAGGCACGGGTGTGTAAAAACAGATGCGGGACCTCAATCAAAAAAATCATGAAAATTGTAAAGTACGCATTAAATCTATAGAAGCTCAAACTTCTCCCGTTGGTGTGCTGTGGAAGTTAGGAGAGAGTGGTGCCAGCTCAGGTTTCGTCCTCGTCACTTGACCATGGTTCAAAATGAGGAGGTCCATCGCCAAAAGCCCTTGTGTAGCGATGGTAATTTTCACTTATGAATGATTGTTTTTAAAAGTAATCCACAAAAATTATCATTAGAGATTCTGACAAAGTTTCTGGAAATATAATTTCGCTTAAATCAAATGAATGTTTCGCACCTGATTGTTTTATGTCCTTTAGCTTTAAAATTTTACTTTTTTAAATTTTTTCTATTTAAATTTCTTGTTACAAAAAACAAATAATTTGGTGGCAGTATTTTACTTGAAAAATTACCATATACAACTGTTATTTTAATTATATATGTTGAGGAAGTCACAATTGTGTAAGTCATAAAAAAAAACTCGAGTCATATAATTTTTTCCCCCTTCAAGTTACAATTTTGGGATCTGTCATGTCGAAACCTTTATTTCTAAATCCCATATGAGACAATATAGCGTGTTGTAATAAAACTTTGTAACATTTTAATGGAATCTTTCTACATTTTTTCTAAACTTAATATATGTTTTTGTTTTCCTCGTAATTTTCTTTAAATTATGAGGTACATAAAATGTTATATTGCTTTTCTCTGGTAGAATTGTTTAAAATTTTATCAGCTCTTTCGGGTTTGTTTATTTCATGTAATATTTCTTTCTTTCAGAAAAGTCGTATTATTTGAGTAAACTTGAACCAACTTTTAGAGTTTGAAATAATTCTAGTAATTAAAGAAAAAAGTACTCTAATCTTTGGAGTTTTTTTTATGATTGAGTTTTTCTGATTCGGAAAGATTTAAAAACAAACTCCACAACGAATTAAAATAAATATATAACCTCTACAGCGTAAAGATCTTTCAAATGTTTAAACACGTTCCATGTTTTGTTACGTTTTATTTATTCGCATTTCAGAGCATTTTGTTTAAAGGGAAGACTAATAAAATGCATCGAAGAACTAAATTATTTTCGTTTGCTCAGCAAAAATAAATTTTTATTGTTGATTTTTCTTTGATTTTTTTCATTTATTTCCTCTTTTTCTATATACTTCTCCGATCGCATTTCTGATGAATTTTAAAATTGTACACATATATTTTAAAAATGCCCCACACTACAATGGGGTCAATTCATGTGACGTCATAGTCACATCATAGAGAAAGCCACGTGATTTTAGCCAATCAATTCAAAAACTCATGTGACGTCATAGTCACACTGTAAAAACTATCTTGTGTTTCCAGCTAATCAGTTCACGCGCTTCAGCGTTGCCAAGTTTTGCTCTTTGTAGAAACTTTCTCTTAAAAAGTACATGCCTACAAAATGCATTTTGTTTAAAAGTATAAGCATAAAATACAATTTTTTTTTTTTAGTTTTAAAAAATCTTTTTGTGAAGAAATTTTTCCCCCTAACATTTAAACATCTTTATCCAAATATGAAATTTGAAATTGTATCTGTTTTACAAATAGAACAACAAGTACTATTAGTTTAATGTTTGTTTTGAATTCAATGGAGAGCACGTGTTTGTCATGTGATGTCATGAATTGAGGCCATAGCACCTATGCCATAAGTGCCCTGTGCTCTCCAATATTTTTCGGCAGTTGAATTAAGGCTAATTCGTGCAGGGTACACGAAAAAATATTCAGAAGTCATAGGTTGACCAGAATCACACAGAATGCAGTCAGATGAGTTGGCGATACCAATTCCATAAAGAACCTGTCAAATGTCTAAAATGAGCTACAGTGAATTATTTAAACATCGAATACTTAAAATTATGAAAAGTTTCCCTTTGGATACTTTTCATGGAACAATACAAAACAAAAGTAAACAAAATTGTAAATGCTGGAAATACATTGCAGCTTTTGCAAAGGTAGAAAAATTAAATTTCAAAGATTTCAAGTTTCCATTAGAGCGAAACCGTTTTTTTTAATTCCTACTGCCCTCTCTATATATTTATTAATTTATTATCTTGGTGGAATTTTCAATTGATAATAAAATGAATTTTAAAGCGCTCTATTGAGCTGAAATTTTATATACATGATTATTTTGGACGACATTACAGTAATTTAATTATAACTAATAAAAATTGATTAAAACTAATTATTTAAAGAATTACAAATACAGCCACGTTGGCATCATTTTTGGCGACTTAGCGACCCTTTTGCCGACATGTGTCAAAACTTGAAAAGATTTTTTTCTCACGTTTTAAAACATTCAGTTGAACTGAAATTTTATGTATACGATTGTTTTGGATGACAATACGATACTTTAATAATAATTAACAAAAATTATTTACCACTTAATGTTGTGATTCTGTCATATGTATATACATATTTATATTAATTGCAACTATTTAATAAAAAGTAGCTAAAATAAAAAATTTCTTTGTTGATCTAAGTAGGAATTGACTTAAATTTTTTTTTATATATTACTTGTTTTTTTTATCTTCCTTTAACCCTGAATATGTGACGAATCTGTACGGAACCTTTCGACTAATCTCCTTAGGCGTCTTTTTGGGGAATATAAATTCGCGTTTATATGTATATTTCCAATCAACTCCAAAAGGATGAACGGGATATTTAAATTAGATAAGGTATTTTTAAGTCGAGAGTTGCGAGATAGCATGGTAGATGATGGAAGGCTATTGAGCCAGCAACTTTAAACGCATTTTTAGAAGATTCAAGGAGATTAGATTCGTGAAGACGTCATGCTGCTAGACGTACCAGAAAGCTGATATAAGCCAGCGGTAAATATAATTTACGTACGCTTAAAATAAGCGTCAGTTTAAGCGGCTTAGTTAAAGTTAATGAAAGTTAAGAATTCGAGTACGTGTATTTTTCGGATCTCCTATTTCGGTAGAGTAGTATTAAAATGGGGCTCTTAGTGGTTCTTTGCCTCAAATTAATCTTGGTGTTCAAGGTGAGACCCAGGGGGGGGGTCTCCACAAATTAAAATTAGCGGCGCAACAGCCTAGGACCAAGGCCTACTGTGCCTACCTCAGTTTACATCACTTTAGACGCTGGGGTGTATGTGCAGATGTTTCGGTCAAGCGGTCAATCTGACGCGAAAACCCCAATACTCAGTTCCCAAGCTAGCTTGGTACTCATTTATAAACCCACTAAAGGGATGAAAGGCTGAGTCAACCTTGCCCAGTCCGGGATTTTTTCAACCCTAGGTAACTAAAATTAAATCAGTGTTACTCTGTAACTAGTTATTCGATTTATAGATTGTGCTAATTAAAAACAAATTTATTTCTCTGTTCTTTTTCATTTATTTCAAACAAATGAGTGCATCTTAAGAGGAGTATTACAATACTACAATTTATATATATACAAAGACCAAAAAATGTTTTAGAAACTTCCATCTTTCGTAACATGTACTGTCGTAATATCAGTGGCGTAAAGTACACCCCCGCATTGCGGGTGGGACCAGATTGAAGGGGACCCAAGGTCTGACTGACGCCAATTACGAACCCTTTGTAAGATACTGTTTGAGGCTCAAAATCTGGCTTTTCAAGGGGATCTTAATATTCTGCGTTACACCCCTGCGTAATATTAATTTTGACCCTTTTACTCAGTGTTGCCTAAAGGTAAAAAGCTACCTGTTTCTGTAATTGTCTTCTCATAAATAATTAAAAAAATAAAAATCCAGAAATATATGTGTATATAGTATATATCAAATATTTCTGTAGAGTGGTGAAAATATAATAATAATTGTAAGACGTGGCGAGTGGATGTTATTACTGCAGCGAACCAAAGGTAGGGCGTGGTCGGTGGTGTGATTTTCTGTGTTACGAGGAGCGTGGTCGAGTACGGTATTATCCAAGAGGCACTCATGTAAATCATTATTCTTTTTTATTCACATCTGAAAACACATAAAGATCCAGTACGGATGGCATTACACATAAAAAGAAGCAAACATCATGGCACAGACAAAGACAAACACAGAACGCGCTCCAGCCAACTGATTACATGATGAAGGCAAGCAGGCAAAAGAGAGGAGAGAGAGAGGGGGGGATTTCCACAGAGATATCGTTCTTTATACCCGACGGTGAAGACCACGTGACATTATTGTAATAAGAGCTCTGATTGGTTACAATGGGCGGGAAAGGGATTTATGATGTAATAATATTAGTCGATTACGATTAAGATCAGTTTCGAACCAAATAATTAAGATTATTTGAATATTATTAAGAGAGTTAATTAAAAAGATGCTAGTGGGAATTATATATACATATATATATATATATATATATATATATATATATATGTATATATGTATATATATGTATATATGTCATGATTTTGAAGACAGAATCAGATTAAAGTTTTAAAAAGGAAGACCTTTATTCGATCATTTGTACATCTGTTCTGACACTAAGAGCAGGGAGTAAAACACACGCCATGGTGGTGGTTTCAAGTGGATAACACTTGAAAAACATATGGTAAGTATCGCTGCTTTGAAGATGGTGCTTGCAAGTTAATGCTGACATATGTTGACTATTAAATCTAACGATCTGGAATTAGACATGTTTATTGGATAGGCCATATGTTCGAAAGAAATAAATGGGTGATTAGTTTGATACTTTAAGATGGGAACTGAGAAAGATGAGTCAAGTGCTAGATAGGGAATTTAATTTTTAATCTAATTTAATTATCCTTACATTTGCCCCCATTTTAAAAGGGAGTCATGGAGTGGTTTTTTCTCTCTTTACAAACTTAATCAATTTTCAATAAACACAAAACAATACATAACATTATTTAGAAAGACATTAAACACAGTAGAAATATTTAAGCAATAGTAATACTAAAATCAAAAAGCAATACAATAAACGAAACTATAACAACAAACACAGTAAGTACACTTCCAACATATTAATTGATAAAAATGAATTTCCATACATATAATTGAAGATTAGCTTGTTTAAATCTATTCGACATCCAGAAAAAGAGCTCGCGTTTCCTCCTATTCCTTCATAATAATAGATTTATATTATAGCTAGCAGATAATATTTTCAAAAAAAATTATGTTGGAAAATAATATATCAAACAATAAGATAGTAAATATAAAAATACATGAAATCATACAAATGTTAAAATAATAATTTTGTATAAAAATCTACTCTGGCGCCATCGTAGTAATACCTTATATTGTTACACACAATTTGCATATATGAAATACATTTTTTAAAAAGATAAAAAAAAAATATAGACAGTAATAAAATGAAATTATTAATAATATGAAAACGGTGTATAACACACAACTTCTATGCACTATCCAACACAATAAACAATGTTTTATTTCATATGCGTTATAAAATATAAAAACTATACGAATATAAGAATATAAGAGCTCTTTTTTGTTATTTTGAGTCGGAAAAGTGGACTCATTTCAATAATAACTTTTAGTATTTCTGAAAATTTTTCACAATATTCATTGTAACTTAATATCGCATGCAATATTTTGAATCTTTCCGTAACCTTCTAAAAATACGCTTCATAGACAAAAATTCTTGAGTTTCTCTTGCATCACACATTCACTAATAAAACTGTATCACCTTACTTAATTTTGAACACATCTCTCTGAGAAATCTGCGTGATCAACTCACAGATGTTCAGGGATGCTGATAAGAAACAATGAGAGGTGTACATATCAAACTAAACAAGTTTGTCCTCTTAATGTTTCGAGACATATACAAAATTATAATGATTGTATTCTCCCTTATCCACTGTATAATATCCAAAATTAGACTTCAAGTTATTAATTTAATTTTAAATTTAGCTAAGGAAAATTTTAAGAAATAGTGAATCCTGATATATGGCCGGTATATCAAAACACACAATTTCAAAATGAAAAAAAATTTTAATGGCGTTTAATAAGATTACTGCTGAATAAAATAATTAACAAAACAATTAAATTCAGTGGAGAAAAGAGAATGCAACGTGACTTTACTTGTGCTTCTTATCAAAATATCATTAGTATTAGTACATTAATCATTTTTCTAAAAACTTAATTTATATTTTTCAACTTTAAAACACCAATTTCTATCATAACTAGTAACTCATTCGACATCTTAAGATAAAATTATGAGAAGTATATTAAAATTTCTCAAAATTTTGTATGGACCAAACCTATATACTTTGTTTTCTCAATTAAAATATAAAGAAAATATCTCATTTAACACAACTATATTATAAAAATTAAATATCATATCATATCATATATTATTCTTTATCGCAAAGTTCTGTGTGAGTGTTCAACAAAACTCAGTTACTTCAATGTTACTACAATTGGAAATATATAATCTAACTGACCTCCACTTCGCAGCGGCAGTAACCTTTGGTGAACGGTAATCCAGAGGTTGATGTCACTTTATTTTCACTAGTAAAATTTTATTTATTTCGATATTGGTATTTCGCTATGGCATGCGATGTTGGTCATTTCACGGTATTACCGTGCAGAATTTCCGGCGAAGAAGATTTTTTCCTTTTATTTTTCTTTCAATATTGGTCCTTCCATCATTGTATCACTGGAACTAAATCATAATACTATTCGGAGAAGAACATTTTTTATTATTATTCTGGTGGAAGGGATTGACGTCTTTCATCACTGAGTTGGGGAATTCACGCTTCTCTTTTTGTTTTGTTTCTTTTTTCGCGATTCGAAAGTTAGTTCTTTCATGGCAAACTTGCTGGTCTCTTTAGCAACGGTAGAAATAACGTTCGGCGGTAAACACTGCATTCTTTTCGGTGTTAAGAGCGATGTTCTTCCGGGGATTACTAGCGCGTTTTTTTTTTTGTACCACAGAGCAGTATTCCTTTTAATTCCGGCAACCTGACGTCTTCAGCTAACAAATGTAGAGTGCCGTCAGTCTTCCATAAAATTCTACATATCAGTTATTACTGCAGTTGGCTTTCGTTTTTATATTAAAATATTTTATAAAAAAGATTAGTTTTTTACATTAAGATCGCAGACAAAGATCCTACCGGCTTTAATTCTGTCATGATTTTTAAGACAGAATCAGATTAAAGTTAGAAAAGTGAAAAGACGACCTTTATTCTTTCATTTGTACATCTGATCTGACACCGAGAGCAGGGAGGAAAAAGCACGCCATGGTGGTGGTTTCAAGTGGATAACACTTGAAAAACATATGGTAAGTATCGCTGTTTTGAAGAGGGTGCTTGCAAGTTAATGCTGACATATGTTGACTATTAAATCTAACGATCTGGAATTAGACATGTTTATTGGCTAGGCCATATGTTCGGAAGAAATAAATGGGTGATTAGTTTGATACTTGAAGATGGGAACTGAGAAAGATGAGTCAAGTGCTAGATAGGGAATTTAATTTTTAATCTAATTTAATTATCCTTACATATATGCATATATATGTATATATATATGTATATATGTGTATATATATGTATATATATGTATATATATGTATATATGTATATATGTGTATATATATGTATATATATGTATATATGTGTATATATATATGTATATATATATATATATGAATATATATGTATATATATGTATATATATGTGTATATATATATGTATATATATATATATATATATATATATATATATATATATATATATATATATATATATATAATGTATTTTTATATATAGAAATCTTCTGTGCGTGTGTTTGTCACTAAATTCCGCCTAAACGGCTGGACCGATTTCGATGAAATTTTTTGTGTGGGTTCAAGTAAATTCGAGAATGCTTTAGATTCACAATTCGGTCTGATACCGCAATTAGTTAAAAAGATATTAATTAAAAACATTCAAAAAGTGCAACTCAACATTCACCTTTATTGTTGTAACAACGCTATTGTTATAAACACACAAGTAATATAAAATAAAATTTAAATCAATTCCTACTTAGATCAACCAAGAAAAAATTTATTTTAGCTACTTTTATTAAATAGTTGCAATTAATATAAATATGTATATACATATGACAGAATCATAACATTAAGTGGTAATTAATTTTTATTAATTATCATTAAAGTATCGTATTGTCATCCAAAACAATCGTGTATATAAAATTTCCTTTCAACTGAATGCTTTAACACGTGAGAAAAAAAACGTTTTCAAATTTGACATAAATCGCCAAAAGGGTCGCTAAGTCGCCAACGTGGCTGTATTTGTAATTTTTCAATAACTTGTTTTAATTAATATATTTTTATTAATTATAATTAAATTATTTTATTGCCATCCAAAATAATCATGTACATTACATTTAAAATGTATTTTATTAACGATTGAAAATTCCACCAAGATTAATAAATAAATAAATAATCAAATAAAATATGTATAGAAATCATGAGCTAATAGTAGGAATTGAAAAAGACGTAAGTTGGCGTCGAAAATTGATTTTCAGCCAAACCCGATCTTTATTGTTACGAAAATGCAGACGATTCACGCTTTTTAGCGTTTTTAATTAATATATTTTCAAATAATCTTTATATATGTAATTCTTCTGTGCGTGTGTATGTAACTGAACTCCTCCTAAACGGCTGGACCGATTTTGATGAAAGTTTTTGTTTGTTCCAGTGGACTCGAGAATGGTTTAGATTTATAATTCGGTTTAGAAATGTTTACTTAATTAATTTTTTATTTATAAATTGTTGATCTTGGAATGTTTTACATTATATCCGGCAGACTGCGCTACGATCGCAGTATCGAATATTCAAAAATCTTTTACTATAATTCAAGTTGGTCCCGACAGTTCGTACTGTGATCATTTCAGGAAAATATTTTGTCACTTCGTGTTATTATTTTGTTGAAATAAATCGTGTGTTAATTAAATTATTACATTCAGATGTAAATAGTTTTGAAGTGTGCATAAAAAACTATACATTCTCCAAATTTAGTATGCAATTGAAGTGAGTATTTTACATGATTTTCTATTAAATTTACACGTGCGTTGACAACAATTAACCTAACTTACAAATCTATTTGTGTAGCTAATTGATTACACACATTATTAAACTTTTTTTATTTAAAATTATTTCTTATCGGAAATAGTTTGTGTGCGTGTTTCACTTCTAAGCAACCCAGAAATATAAAACTTGGCACATAATTACATTGTAATAACTTTTTAATACAAATTTTATTCAAAACGGTCCAGATTGTTAAAGCTTATTCATAAAAATTTGGAATTTTTGAATTTAAGATGTGTGTACATGACAACGTCTGTGTCGGGTCCTCTAGTATATATATATATATATATATCTTATAATTTTTTAATTTTGTTTGAAAATGATGGAACATTATCTTTTATATTCGCCATTGATATTCTGAAGTGTTTTGGTATTTTGGGATTCATATATTTCAATTTTTAAATTGATAATTGTGATTGTTTTTATATATTTAAATATATATATATATATATATATATATATATATATATATATATATATATATATATATATATGTATATATATGTATATATATGTATATATATATATATGTATATATATATATATGTGTGTGTGTTTGTTTTCTCGAATCCAAAAAATAAAATAAATAGAAGTTTATAAGGGACAGAGGATTAAATTCTTTCAAAAAAGCTGATTTTCAAAGTTCATAAATAAAATTAATCCGTTTTAATAGATTCTGAAATATACCGAGATCACATAATAAAGTGATGTGTAATGATCAAATCCTTATTGCGCAACTTCGGTCACCTTAAAAACAACACAAAACTTTGCTGCGAAGTTTTTTACGACAATATTATTGTTTATTTGTTCCAGAGACAGAATGTAGTCTTTTCTCAAAATGGTTGCGCATCTATTAGTTCAGTAATCGATAAGTTTTGTGAGATGTACTCAAACTTTCCACTGCTCTGAGAAAGAAGTATTACACACAGTCTTGACAGCATCTTTGAGGAAACAGGATGCGTCTTCGACAGAGAACAAAATGAATCACCTCGGCGATGGCGTTTATAAAATGCAGCAGGTGCAAATAGAATCGATCCAACGCTTCACAGAAACTTTTTCCCTCAAATCTAGTCGATACATAGCTGTAGACTAAATTTAATATTCGAAAGAGGACTTGAAGTTTGTGATCGCTTCACTTAGCGATTTCCTCCAAGTAGAAAGAAGAGACGCACTTGAGTTTATGTTCTTTTTGAAAAAGAAAGTTTCTTTTATTGTATATTTGTGTCTAAATAAAAATCAGATTCTTTAAAATCTCCACTTTTAGAATGTTGTTGCTACTAATGACACCTGATCGGCAAAGGCCAGATCAAGGCCCACGAAATTCATCATGACAAAGGGCTAAGTAACGCCTATCGTTAGCCGTAGCTTTGAACACCATACAGATGACAGTGCTATTTGGCTCGGGAGAACACCCTGGGGGTGGGTAGGGCCTCCCACCTCTCTTTCTTTTCCACCAACCTCATGAGAGGACTTGCGACTCGATGGCTATTTAAAATACCCCCATGCCGCAAAAGCACTATACATTTACAAACATCCATGTCTTTTCCGGGATTCGAACCCATGCCCAATGGCACAGCAGTCAGCGTCACTAGCCACTATACCGGATGGGCGTGACTCTCCTCTTAGAATTACACATAAAAAAGAATTCTTTTCTTTTTAATTTGCTTGACTTGTATAATTCCAAACTTGACAATAGAATGAAACTTACATTAAGTGTAAGTGACGGTGGTACCCTAGTGCCACTGAACAGCATTCGTGTAGAGGACCTAAAGAACGTTAAATTTATCGTGGCTCAAAATCATCACACTAGGCATGTTGCCGAAATTTAAGGAGTGGTGTAACAACTTAGGTGGCATCTTCGTCATTTAGTCGAGGTTCAAAATTACGAGGTCCATCGACAAAAGCCCTCGTGTTGCTTTGTTGTGGGACGTTAATAAACACTCACTCGTTACACAAAGTGTATAAGCTGAAACACCTTTCTTCTTTAGAATTCTGCAAAATGTTTCTTTTGGCGATGACGCTCTTGTAGAAATTCAAAAGAGCCTTAAAATTTGTAAGGATACAGTTATCCTAGTGCAACCTTTACAGATCAACGTGTCATTTTTTCTGAAGAAATGTTTAATGAAGTATAGACGGGCCGTCAAATAATTTTTACTTGTGATAATTGGAAAAATAATAAAACTAAATACTAATAATACAAAACTCTTTATTTACTACGAAAAAAAACATTTTGTACTGTATAGTAGTAAATGTTTTAGTTATACGTGTAATTCAAATTAAAGTAACATTAGTGTGACTTCTGTTATTGCAGATTAGATGACAAATAACTTACATTAGGATTGTAAGATGTTACTTTTAGCACAGAATGCATGGCGGATTGGAATCATCTGCCAAATATTTTCTAAGCGAGTCTGTAATGTTATTCATCTCTGAAAATAATGGCTCGCAGGCATAGACCGAAGAAAATATGGTTAAAATAACATGACCCTGATTCTTCAAACAGTTCGAATCGAATTCAGTGTTTCCAGAATTTCGTTACGGGCATTTTTAACTTATATGACTTGTTAATCTTTCTGTTTCAATTAATCACAACATTTTTCTTGCTTCAGTAAACTTTTGGATCCGTATTGAACTAGACTAGGAATAGATCAGAGAGTTGCATTTCAAATTCTTTAATTTCCAACCAATCGAATTGGAACAAGTTAAATTTATCAAATGAAGTCACATCAGGATACATAATAAAGTTGAGTGATTCTGATAATTCCTTAAACTGAGAAAATCTCATTGAAAATTCCTTGATTGAAGAATCAATTATAGAAATAAATTCTTCAGTAACTTTTTCTTTGTCTGTTTTCTCATGTACATTTTAATCTTTGATATATATTTTATTCAGGTTTGAGGTTTCTTCTAATAATGTAGTTTCTGAACCAAAATGCAAACCGTTTAGATCGGTGCCGTGCCCAAAATACTGTGTCATGTGCCACTGGTTCAGCATCCCTGTCCGAGTGCATTTACTTTTGTTTGTTGCATACTGGAATTTCTGGAAATGAAAGAACTGATTTCTTGACTAAGTTTGTAACTAAGTTCATTATTGACTGGTTCGTCAATATTCCAAAATATTTATACAAAAAATTTAATAAATAAATAAATAAAAAACTGCAGAAAAACCTTGTCATTCTTTAAAAGAATCATTACACTCAGCTCACCTATATATACAGGGTATCTGGGCTTAAAATATCAAAAGTAATGACTTACTATAATGAAATTACCCATCAGAATGTAGCAAACTGTTCATGCATGGATTGGAAAACTCTCCGAGGTTTTTTGGGTCTAGTCCGATCGACTGCACGTGCGCACATTATTCGGCAATCACAGACGATAAACTTTTTACATTGACTTCATTAGTACAGATGTGGACGCCACAGAAAAAAGGCACAGTGCGTACTTAAGTTAACGGGACTTAAATCAATCACGCGTGTATAGCAACGTGTTCGAACAGAATGGAATGTCGACCCTCCGACATCAAAATCTATCCCCCAATGGGACAGAAAGGAGACGGGAACTTTGGTACCTTAAACTGGCTGGTACCCTTTGGTTTTCATGGTAGAAGACACTGTTGAAAGTGTCCGTGATTCATTTTGTAGAAGTCCTGATAAGTCTATTAGGCAAGCCAGTAGCAACATTCCATTCAGTTCGAACAAGTCGCAGTAAACGCGCGACTGATTTAAATTCCGTTAACGAAAGTACCCACTGAACCTTTTGCTGTGGCGTCCACATCTATACTAATGAAGTCAGTGAAACAAGTTTATCGTCTGCGATTGCCGAATAATGCGCGCACGTGCGGCCGATCGAACTAGATCCAAAAAACCTCGGAGAGTTTTCCAATGCACGGGTGAATAGTTTATTACACTCTGATGGGTAGTTCCATAATAATAAGACATTATTTTTGGATAATTTAAGCACGGACACTCTGTATATATAAATTTTAAAGTCATCCAACTTTTTTACTGGTCATAATAACTTTAAGTGTATCCCAACAGATTTAACCTGTGTCTTTCATGACTGCAGTATTATAGGTGACCAGAGTGTTGAACATCTTATCTTTTTTGTTCAAAGTTGAAAAAAAAAAGAAAATGCCTGGGGTGTTAAAAGGCATGTGCTCTTAAAATCAACTTACCTCCTCATTTTTTCAGCTTGTTTCAAGTAAAGCTTCAGTCATAATATTTATTAACTTCATTCATTTGATTTTATAACTTCATCATTTTGTTTACATTACCTTACAGTGTTGGTTTTGTAATTTAACTGGTTGATTTTCCGATGTAATTCTTTGATTTTGTTACTTCATCTATTTGTTTCATAATTTTTGCTTTGTACATTGTCCTTTATTTTTTTCGCATATTTTGTTTGCTTACTTACTTTTATAAACCCCGTGTGATACTTGTGAGGTACGGATGTTATATTATATATTTTATCAGTCTTCAATATAAAAAAAATTACATTATTTCCCGAGGTTCTCTTCTTAAGAACCAAAAATCAGTAAGCTAAGTATCAGTTCGAAATAAATAGAATAATTTAACTGCTCAAATTAAAATTGAAGATAAAAGCATTTTTGCAATGAGCCAAATTCATACCAGTACGTGATTGATGCAATCACGTGTTCTCCATTGAATCCAAAACTGACTAAATCTAAATCTTATCTAACTTTTATCTAAATTTTACAGCAAATTTAGATAAAATTCCAGATTTGCTAATTGGATAATCATGTTAAAATATTAAAATAATAAAAACGAATAATTTTTTTAAAAAAAGAATACAGTATTTAAATTTTAATTTTAGCCATCGACGACTCTACGCAAGGAACATGCAGCGAAATTTGTTTTCGCGCATGTGCGGTAACGATAACAGCATATGGCGCTTTTTTTTCATTTGGCGAAGCTGATCGATGGTATGATACGAAAGTACAAAGATTCCTTTTACTTCAATTGCAGATTCTTCATCATTTGGTAATTACAAAATTACACAGTGTCTTACATGAGTCATTTTCTTCACAGAAAATGCTTCGAAGTAAATTTGAAAGATAAAATTCTTAAGTCAGAATATTTGCCGCGATATTGCGCCAAATGTGAATTGTCAAAACGCTAATGGAAAAATACCATGCATTTTTATCACACCAGATTCTTTGTCCATAAATTTTTATGCTACGGAAAAATGAATGGAAATATTTCGAAAAAAAATGTTGTTTCAATAAGAATTTTTTTTCAATGGAAATAGGAATAAAAGAAGGAAATCTAAGAAAAAAGGGGCTAATGTGTCAACAACATATATAGGCATACGTGAGTGTAAAAGGTTCTAAATTTGTAAAAACTATCTTTGTAGAGAGTGTGTTTGTGATAAGGGCCGAATAAAATAATTTAGTATTTAACTCTAAAGTATTAGAATTATCTACGATATGGATGAAGAAATGCATCCAAAAACTCTGGGCATGACAATAACGCTCGTTATCTCAATGTAAATGAATATCTGCTTCGTCTGTGAAATATGTAATTTACTTTTGAGACTTTTCCCTTCAAAATCATTTATTTAGGGTTTACTTTGGAACATTCTTCATTAGGGGCTGCTCGCGTGCCTCCGGTGGGAACGGGTCGTGCACCCTTGCGGTTACACGTGCCGCTTGTGGGAGAATCCCGGAACTAATGCATTCCTCGCCGTAATCCTCCTCTAGTTCATTAAAAGGCGCGGTTGATCCTCATGAATAAGAATGAAGCTCCTACTTGAAATTCAGGGAGCTAACGTCGTCTGGACAGGAATAGGTCAATCTTTCTCATGCCCAACACCGATCAATATTTATGTCCCACAACCATTTTCGAGATCACGCACTCCCGCTTCGGGGATTTGTGTGCGTTTCTTAGCACTTCATCGCGAGCCCTATCGTTGTTTGTGGGGGGTCCTCCGTCTTTCTGGAGTACAAGTTTCCGTCTGTTTTCAAAAGAAATTTATTTTTCAAAAAAAATCAAGCCTTTTTAGCAGTATCGCAAGAATTTCTGTTTTCCACCTTCCATTTATTTCTCCTCCCATTTTTTTCTCTTCCATTTTTTTCAGCCTCTCACAGCATTTAGTGGCCTCAGTAACCTAGTGGTCATGGTCACGGATATTCGTACTCGGCGTGTGATTAGTTCAAGTCTTCGAAGATTTGTCGTGTAGAAGGACTGATACACGTTCAAACTGTCGAGTCTCAGTCCCCCGCTCCGTTGGTGTGGTGCGAGAGTTCGGAGAGGAGGTCTCGTCCCTTGACCATGGTACAAACCATACGAGCTCCACGTCACAAAAAGTCTTAATGTTTCTTTAGAGTGTGATTATAAACACTCATCTTCAACAGTTAACTGGTGGCCGTGGTAGGTTAATGGACTAGTGATCGGCATGTTATGAGTTCGAGACTAGTACCGCTGAACACCCGCCGTGTAGGGGAGCGATACACGTTAAATCCGTCGAGAGCTCAAACATCCGCTTGCTGATGTTGTGAGGTAGTTAGAAGAGGCGGTGCCAGATCAGGTATGGTCATCGTTATTTAACCTCAGTTCAAAATTATGAAGCCCGTTTTTTATTTTATTTATTTGTTTTTTTTTTTTTTTTTTTTTTTTTTTTTTTTTTTTTTGTGCTGTATATTTTCTTAGATTCTTTTACTAAGAGTGCATCTGGCACTCTTAGGCACTCGAGTGGCAAATTCGAATGTTATTTTTTCTCTTTCTCTTACCGTTTTTTTTTTATTGAGATTTGTATATATTTGTTTCCATTTTGTATTGTAACTGCAATTCCTGTCTTAACAAGTTTC
Organism: Trichonephila clavipes; assembly: GCA_019973935.1. NCBI lineage: Eukaryota > Metazoa > Arthropoda > Arachnida > Araneae > Nephilidae > Trichonephila > Trichonephila clavipes. The sequence continues at coordinate 626,387 of BMAU01000078.1, forward strand.
TTAGTATCTGCCTGTAATTTGTAAGTGTATATTAAACTTGGCTGTAAGTCATGTAAACTTTCTCTTGTGTACTTCTGTTAAAAATAGGGTTTTGTTCAATAAAAGCCAAAATTGCTTCCCTGGGGTCCGGTTTGCAGCTCCAAATTCTTTTAAGTGAGTTCGGTTCCTTTGGGCATTCCGTCAATTTCCTTTGAGTGCGGTGGTAATAAACACTCTTTCGCTATTCGTGGTTATTAAGGAAAATAAATTGTCAGCCAGGTTGTACCCAATCCTGAGTCTTAGCCTTGTTTAACTAATGGATAACAAGACACTAAATTTTATGCCCCATAAAAGTGACCAGCTTATAAACAAAAAAAAGAGATAACAATCTACTTTAATTAACAATAACTACGCAATAAGAAGGAAATCAACAAACAGAAGGCAAATGTATTTTGGACTTAGCTGAAGCCCTGAATTATACTATTCGTTTGCTAAATAATCGATTGTACAATCTAGAATTAACAAAAATATCTGGAAGTTGATTTTTAAAAAAAAATGTATAAAACACACACAAGAAAAATACTTTTGTGTTGATTCTACATTTAATTACATTTTAGAGTATTACAAATTATCTGTGTAAAAATGAGTTAAAAAAATTAAATTCTTAGATATAAAAAAGTGAGAGATTAATGCCTCCTATGGAGCTGCAAAAGGGCTAATGGCGACGGGCCTCGTCATTCAATTCCTACTATTAGCTCACACTCTCTGTTGGCGCATGCGCGCCAACGTCATGCGCACAAATGCAAATATTCTTCCTTGCCGCGCTGTGCCGGCAGATGAGAACTTTCTGTGGAACAAGATAGACGAGAAAATTTCTCTTTTATACTCAGACGTGAGCATTAATATAGGACTCTAAGACTCGAAGCTCACAATAAAAAAAAATAATTAAAATTTGCTGCGCTTGTAAACAGCATATATATGTTGTGCGATATATGCTGTGGGGTTAAATAAAAAAAGTAAAAAAGAAATAAGCGTGGCTGGTCCGTCGATGAAACAAAAACAAACTAAAAATAAAAACACTCTACTTGTTTATTTATTAATCTTGGTGGAATTTTTAATCGTTAATAAAATACATTTTGAAGCGCTCAATTGAGCTGAAACTTTATATGCATGATTATTATGGTTGACAATGCAATATAATTAATAAAAATTAATTGATTAAAACTAATTATTTAAAGAATTACAAATACAGCCACGTTTCATTTTTGGCGACTTAGCGACCCTTTTGGCGAATTGTGTCAAAACTTAAAAAGGTTTTTTTCTCACGTTCAATTGAACTGAAATTTTATATGCATGAGATTGTTTTAGATGACAATACGATACTTTAATGATAATTAATAAAAATTAATTACCACTTAATGTTGTGATTCTGTCCTATGTATATATTTACATATTTAAATTAACTGTAACTATTTAATTAAAAGTAGTTAAAATAAAAATGTCTTTGTTGATCTTCGTAGGAATTGACTTAATTTTTTATATATATATTACTTGTTTTAAATCATAGTCAAGTGATGTGAACGACACCTGAGCTGATAACCCCTATGCCAACTTCCACACTATACCGAGGGGAGGACGTTTGAGCCTTAACGTGCATCGGCTCTTTCTATACGTCGAGTCTTCAGCGAAACAAGGATCGAGAACTTATGACACGCCAGCCACGAGTCCATGATCTTGACCACAAGGCTTCCGTGACCATAGTAGTTTTCCAGGATAATCAACAAATGTAATATAGTGCAAAACGAAAAGTAGCATAAGGCTCTCATTCGTTTAGAGATTAATTTTTTTTATAAAATAAACTTTTAAGAAATGTAAGTGTTAAATGTAAGGCGGTGCTGAATTATAATCAATTTCATGAACCATTAAAACCTTTAATTTAAAACCATCGATATTTTTACCTTTAAAAAATTATATTCATACATATGCTTAAATGTAATTAATGTATTATATGTCTTTAATGAATTTCCTTGAATAAAAAAGTAAAATTTTTATTTTTTATGCATTTATCTTTTACCTTTTTTAATATTCAAAATACTACTCATTCAAAAAAACACTCACAATATTTTCAGGAAAATACATTCGTAGTTCCATAAAAAGTTGATCTGTGATTATTTCTTCAGCTTACGCAAACACGGGCAGATTATTACGTTGATGTCTTCATTAGAAAAATCTTTCTGAGAAACATTTTTTGTCCCTTTTGCAGTTAAAACAATCTTATAGGGTTTTTTCGACATAAGAAAAGAAGTTAAAGTTCTAGAAAAACACAAGTAGAAAAACGGATTGTGTTCTAACTTTTGAACAGCCCAACAGTTGTATTTTATTATGGAATATTCAACGACTTGGTTATTCAATTGCATAAATTATACTTTAAAAAGCTGAAAAACACGCTTTTATAGTTAATGAAACTAAAAAGTGAAAAATAATTCTTAATTTAGGAATAAAATGATTAACAAGAAAATTAATGTCATTGTAGTAAAATCGTGGGTGCTCAATATTAATTGTTAAATTTCTTTCTAGTTCTAGTGTAAAAATGTAGTACAAAGCACTCCACGCTTTTACAGCAATGACATTAATTTTCTCGTCAGTCAGTTACAGTTAATATTTTTGTGTGAGATATGCAGCGCAAAGGCTATTATCCCTTCTCGTTAGTCATATTATGTTTATATTAAGAATTATTTTTTACTTTTCAGTTCGATTCACACACACACACACACTATAAAAGTGTGTTTTTTTGCTTTTTAAACTATAAATTATTTTTAAACTTTTAGTTCGATCTACAATAAAAATGTGTTTTTTTAGTTTTTTAAACTACCATTTATCCTTTGGTGAATTAATCTTAAATGCATCGTTTTTTTAGAATCTGGAATACCCATTGGCGTTTTCGCTTTAGGATTGTAACAATCTTTTAGACTCGTAATCTGTAATTAGTAGCCAAATCTTGAAAAATGGAAATCGTTAATACTGATGATCCTGAAGAGGGCAATGAAATAAAATTATGAAATTATTGTATTGTCATCCATCCTTGAGAAGTGTGCAAACTTTAGAATTAATCTGACCTTTTAAAGTGGGTAAAAATCGAGTTCACAGATTCCGTTACATACAGGTGCAGCTAATAAAAGCATGTTTATAAAAATAGGAATTTATGCATATATATAGATATAGATACTGTATATTCATTGGTGTTAACTTGCTTAGATAACGATAATTTTAAAAATATATAGAATATAAATATAAAGAACAGTATATATATATATATATATACATATATAATATGTGTGTGTGTGTTACTGGCGGTTATGTATACACTGAAGCGCCAAAAAAACTGGTACAGGCATGCGTATGCAAATAAAGAGATATGAAACCAATCAGAGTACGGCACTGCGGTCAGCAAAGCTTATATACGACAACGAGGGTCTGTCACAGTTGTTAGATAGGTTACTGCTGCTACAATGGCAGGTTATCAAACTTTAAGTGAGTTTGAACGTTGTGTTACAATCGGCGTACGAGAGATGGGACATTGCATCTCCGAGGTAGCGATGGAATTTCGATTTTCACGTACGACCATTTCACGAGTATATAGTGGATATATCGGAAATCCGGTAAAACATCAAATCTACGACATCGCTGGGGCTGGAAAAAGATCATGCAAGAACGGGATCAATGACGACTGACGAGAATCACTAAGCGTGGCAGACGTGTACCCCTTCCGCAAATTGCTGCGGATTTTAATGCTGGGCCATCAACAAGTGTCACCATGTGAACCATTCAACGAAAATCATCGATATGTGCTTTTGAGCCGAAGACCTACTCGTGTACCCGTGTTGACTGCACGATACAAGGTTTTACACCTCGCCTGGGTCCGTCAACACCTACATTGGACTGTTAGTGACTAGAAACACGTTGCCTGGTCTGACGAGTCTCGTTTACATTTGAATCGAGCTGACGGACGTGTACGGGTATGGAGACAACCTTATGAATCTACATGTCAACAGGGGACTGTTCAAGCTGGTGGAGGCTCTGCGATGGTATGGGGCGTGTGCAGTTGGCATGATATGGGACCCTGATACGACTCTGACAGGTACATAAGCATCCTGTCTGATCTCTTGCACCCATTCATGTCCATTGTGCATTCCGGCGGACTTGGGGAATTTAAGCAGGACAAAGCGACACCCCACAAGTCCAGAAATGCTACAGAGGGGCTCCAGGAGCACTCTTCTGAATTTAGACACTTCCACTGGCCACCATAATCTCCAGACATGAACATTATTCAACTTATCCGGAATCCCTTGCAACGTGCTCTTCAAAAGAGATCTCCAAACCCTCTTACTCCTTCTGATTTATGGAAAGCTCTGCAAGAATCGTGGTGTCAGTTACCTCCAGCACTAATTCAGACATTGATCGAATTCATACCACGTAGTGTTGCGGCACTTCTGTGTGCTCGTGGGGGCCCTATACGATATTAGGCAGGTGTGCCATTTTTTCTTGGCTCTTCAGTGTACGTACCTAATTGTACATTTCAAATGATAGAGTACCACCAGTAGCGCACACAGGAATTTTTCAAGGGGGGGCGGGGTTGAAAGTTCACCATTCTTGTATCATACTCCTTTTGAATTTGTCGATTTTCGGGAACAAAACACAGTAAAAAACTAATTATTGAATAAATAAAAAATTAATCATTGATAACAAATACTTAATTAAATTTTGCGTACTATATACTTAGAATTATAATCAATCGGAAAAAAATCAAGGGCTTTGGGGAGGGTCCGGCCCTGGTTGGTTCCGGCCCTCCATTGAATAAATAAAAATTAATCATTGATAACAAATACTTAATTAAATTTTGCCTATATACTTAGAATTGTGCGCCCCTGAGTACCACCTAGTACAAAAGGGCTACATCCCCAAACGTGTTATTGGATTTTTACACAAGAATATATGTATATTTTCTTAAGATTAATGTTAGTAAAAAGATGATTATAGCCTTTTATTTGTCAACTCCTACCGTGATAAATTATTCAGTTGTTATTGCTGTACTTATTCTATATAGTATGGGATTTTTTCTTTGAGACTTCTTCATTACAGTATAATTAAAATGTGGCTTCTAAGGGTAAAAAAGCTTTCCTTCTCCATTATATACTGCTAAATTCTTTTATTTTTTAAAAAAAAATTCTTAATTTTTCATCAATTGGAAGAAGCAAGAAACTCGACGCTTCAGCAGGCATGATTTATATGTTTAGAGACTTGTTTAAAATTCTAGCTCATTTTACAGGAATGTTTGAATTAAATCCGGGAGTAAACGATCTCTTTTAAAGACTTCATGCACGCAACGCTCCAAATAATATTTCGGGGAGAATGTGAAAGCACGCAACTGTTTAAGAATGCCCGCTGTCTGAGAAAAATGTAATCGAGAAAGATATAAAAAAACAACATAAATACTCAAATGAGTTGTACTGAGCTTCCGAATATGTTGAAGGTAGTGTGTTTTCTAGTAACTACTGGAAATTATCGTTTTTATCAGAACCCCTTTCGAGTTGGATTTTATTAAACTGTAACCAAAAAGAGTATTTTTCCTTTCTTTTTTTTTAAAAAAAATCGTTACATCTTATATGTTGTGTAATTATTTTATGAAATTTTTTTCTCTGTTTTTGTTCTCGTTTATTATATATTTAAAAATAAATGATATACAACACTGTAAATTTGAAACTATGATGTGATATTCACATTGATAAGTATTTCAAGCCTAAATAAATAAAATGTTTTACTTTTTTTCATACTTTTTTTTATTTGAACTAAATTTAAAAAAAACATTATAGTAATCAGAGTTGATTCATTTATAACATAAGCGTTTCTGACCTGTGAGTTATAGCCGCTGTAGCCTAGTGGTCAAGATCATGGACTCGTGGCTGGTGTGTCATGAGTTTGAGTCTAGTACCGATAAAGACCCGCCTTGTAGAGGGGGTGGCCGATGCAAGTTAAATCTGTCGATGCTCCGAAAACCTCCCGTTGATGTGTAGTGGAAATTAGGAGAGGGGTATTATCTCAGATGTCGTCCTCGTCATTTGACCATGGTTCAAAATTACGAGGTCTGTTGCCAAAAGTCTTCGGATTGCTTTTTAATGCGATGAAAACTTATAAACACTCCCTCACTCACTATATTGGTTTTCCTTAGCTACGAATCAGAATAAATCAAATCATAGTTAATGGGATGACCTTCAGAAATCGTTCTTGGCCGTGGTTCAAAATTACGAGGTCCGTCGGCAATAGCTTTGGAGCACTGGCATAGCTAGTTCTGAGTGAGCCAAAATTCCTTCGGGGGCCTTCTTCAGATATGAGAGCCCTGTTAGAGGGATTGTAGTTACAGATTTTGGGGGCCCTGTAACTTGGGAGCCCCGTATCCTTGTCATGGCGGTCACTACGCTCCTGCTTTCGAGTAGGGTTTAAAGTGCGCGGTTAATAAGCAATGCATCGAGCCAACACACGAGAGCTTTTGGCGCTACAAATACACTCATGTCCATAAATTAAGTTCAGGCAATTAAAGAGACAGAAGCAAAACAAATTTGACTTATTTGTAAAGTCTATTTATTAAACAGAAGGTAAAGAGCAAAAGATATGCTTTATGTTTGGCATAATTAATAAAAATTTTGATTTTAACTCCCTGGAGCAAATTTAAAAAAAAACTATTTACAAAAAACAGTATAACATGGTTAGTATGATGGTTGATACAGAGTATGTCTCCCGGACGATGCAATACAGGCCTTACCACTCCTAGGCATACTGAGTATCAAATTATCAATCTGATCTTGGGGAATATTACACCACTCATCAAGTAATGCCCTCCGAAGTTCCGGTAGACAGGTGGGAGGGGGTTGACGGACTGCAATTCGTCGGCCAAGCATATCCCACACATGCTCTATTGGATTCAAGTCCGGTGAGTATGCTAGCCAATCCATACGAGTGACATCCTCCGATTGAAGGCATTCGTCTACAATGTTTGCACGGTGAGGACGGGCGTTGTCATCCATAAACAGAAATTCAGCACTCATGGCGCCCCGAAACAAGCGTACATGTTGTTCCAGAATGACATCCCGATAGATGTGGGCTTTCATCGTTACACTCTGAACATGCAGGTCAGTTCTGGAACCAAGAATAATTCCTCCTCAAACGAGCCATCCTACACCACCGTAACGTTGTCGTTCAATGGTGTTCTCTTCGTGGTAACGAGTACCTGGCCCTTTCCATATTAAAGTCCGGTGAGATTCAGACTGCAAACTAAACCTGGACTCGTCGGAAAACATCACACGAGACCACTGTCGTGGTGTCTACAATGCATGCTCTCTATTCCAGGTTAATCGCAGGCGACAGGGAGTTGCGGTAAGTGGAACACATTTGACAGGCCTACGAGCATATAGACGAATGTGCCCTAAGCGTCTGTACACGGTCTGCCTTGAAACTGTCGTACCGGTAGCAGAAGAGAGCTGACGAGACAGGTCTGATGCTGGGCTCTGTCTGTTTCTTTTGGCAGTAACTACCAAATATATACCGGTCCTCATTTTGGCGTTGTAACTTGGGGGCGACCTGTGCTGTAACATCTACTCACATTACCATCATCTTGGAATCGTTGCCAAAGCCGGGAGATGACACTCTGGGCTATTCCATGTTCCTCGGATACTTCCAGCTGGGTACGTCCATATTTTAGTCGTCCAATAATTCTACCACGTAAAAAAATCATCCAAATGCTTCCTTTGTGCTATAACTATGCGGTTATTGCACTGAAAGGCTTTTAAAGCGCTTGTGAACAATTTTACTTCTTTGCCACTATTCCTTATATACCCCTCTCTTACACTCTCGTCATTGTGACGTACTCTCCGCCGCGCCATCTGGTGGTTTCCTGTAATTTGCATATTCTTCTTCAAGATGTGTGTGATAATTCTACAGGTGAAATTTTTATTTTAGAGTTCAATTTCTGTGTGATTCTGAATTATCCTTAATTTATGGACATGAGTGTAATATGCAGTTACTATACCGACAAAAGAAAAAATATTTTGCTATTCTGTTATAATTTATCTTTTGTTTCCTTCTTGACCCATTAAGCGTTTGCCCGTGCAGCGAAAGTTGTCCGCAACTGGCTCTGATATTTTCTTTCTTTTGTTTGCGCTTGTGTTTAATATTCTTAAGGTGTATTATTTAGTGCTATTGCTTTGAAAAGGTGATGCAGTTTGTCTATGATACTGAAACGTTTTTTTCATTTGGCCTTTTTTGTGTGGTGAAGGCGGGAATTAGTACGTTTAGTTATAAACAATAAAAAAATGTAACTTTTTTTAAGCATTTTGGGTAAAAAAAATTGATTACTTAAGGGATTAAGGTATAAGACCACGTACGAAACAGTTCTTCAAAAATTGAGGTAAGAGGACTTCTTGGAGGTTTTCAGATTTGCTTAGTAACACATGAATTAAGCTAAAATTATAAAAAACACACAAAAAAGTGTATAAGGAAACGAGACATAAACGCGGCCTACTCCGACCAAGATGTTTATAAACGAATTTTCCAATTCTTGAACATTCATATGTTACATCATTGAAATGATTTTAAAGATAAGAAACATTTTTAAAAAATTACAAAAAATGGAACAGTTTACCTTCGTTACTATATGAAATCGCTTCAAAAACACTTATTATACTTACATAAATGGTTGGAAGTTTTGTAATAATAGACAGTGATTTCTAAAACAGTAGGTCAATACAATTATACATATTACACATACATTCACAAGAAATTTCATTTAATTATTTTTTCATAACATTTTCATCAGTACATGATTCCGTTTCAAAGTTTTCAAAAAAACAGATTTTGCATAAAACGTATTTTAAAATCAGTGACTGCTTCTAGAAACGACATTTACTCTTGTAAACAGATGTAGTTTTTCTAGTAAACGGAAAATAAAAAAAAACCTTGGTATTTTTTTTATAATCCTAATAAATTGCCCAACAAAATTATTCCATGAAACATCTTTGTTCGATTTTTGCTGAAATGCGCAATTTTTAAAATACTTTTTCTCGAAAACCTTTACAAGAAAAACTCATATTACGAGATGATTCCCCTCGCACGAATTTTGTCTAGTTTAAAACTTCTTTAAAGAAGTTTTCTTTTTAGAAAAAAGAAAGAAAGAGAGAAAAGGGTATATTAAGCCACAAATGTAGAATAATAGGAGAAAGCAGAAAATTAATGTTATTTGATTTTCTCTGAAGTCGAAAATAAATGACATGTGGGACATAATCCAAAAAAGTTACAAGAAAGAAAAAGAAAGAAAGATGCAATGTTCGAGCATTTTAGGGACGTAAAAGAACATAATTATACCTTTTTATTCGAAAAAAGGAAGATAATTGGATGTGTTCCCGTTCTTTTACACCATTACCAAACAAAAAGACAGAATAGAGAAAAGGGAATATGCTATTCCCGAGACTTTTTGTACAAATCTTAATCATTTAGAAAATTGAGTTTTTAGCTTGGTAAAAAGATAATTTTCCTTGAATAGGAATCTTAATGTAATTCACTTTCATTTGGTTCGTATAAGATATTCAAAATTAATTTACTTCAGACTAAAAGAATTTATTCAGGAGTTTTTTCAAAGTCACTTACAAGGACGAATAACAATAATTTCATAATTTTAAAACCTCTCAATCGAAAACATTTTTACTTCCTCTCTTTCTTATTGTCCTCTTGTAACTTCAAAATGTGCGAAGATGGTAGGAAAAAAATGTCTTTTTCAAATACCACTATTAGTTTACAATCTCTCTCTCTCAGTCTCTCTCTCTCTCTATATATATTGTTAACATTTTTCAATCGTTAATAAAATAATTTTTATTCCTGCATTCAAGTTCAAATACATTTTTTTAAACTTGCAATGGATGACACTTGATGTTAATATAATTTTTTTCAAATATCAATTCATAAATTAAATTTTAAAATAATTATATAGAAGCAAAAAATAATAGTCCAACAGCATATATAGAAAAGAAAATTGTTCGTTGTGTCCCTATAGCACAATGAATAGTGTGTTGGACTTCTAATCCAAAGATCATGAGTTTGAATACTACCTGGGATAGCCTAATTTCTGAGAATGAGATTTATAAATGAATAAATAGTAACAAACAAAAATAATAGTCCAACACCAAATATAGAAAGGAAAATGGAAAATCGCTTTCTATTTTGCCACTTAATATTGTGATTCTGTAATATGTACATATTTATATTAATTGTAATTATTTAACACAAAGTAACTAAAATAAAAATTTTCTTTGTTGACCTAAGTAGGAATTGACATGCAAAACTTATTACTTGTTTCTCCTATCTTCCACATTACTCTATAGCAGTGGTCCCCCACCGTTTCCTCGTTTAGTGATATCAAGTCGATCTCTTTTCTTCGATTACAACTCATTAACAGCACTAAAGCCACATTCATCACTCCTTTTATATTGAATAAAGTTTTAACGGAATCATCATTTTGCATTTCCGAGTACTCCATGGTACTGAATCGAAATATCAGATATACCCACTAGCATTGGCTGCGTCACCCATGTTGGAAAATCAATTTGTTTTAAATCAGAAAATCGTTCTTTAAAATCAGAGGCCATTAATTTCAAATGATCCACAATGACAAGTACAGCAGCATCAGTCACCTCATAGGTTTTTAGCCAGTGAAACTGGTCAAAATTTTTGTGAGAAATATTTTTTTGACATACCTCAATAAATATAACGAAGCCAAATATCTTCATCTTTACGTCCAAAAGAGTTTTATTTGATCCTTGAAGTTTTTTATTCAACAGATTTAGTTTTTCAAAAATATCTTTTAAATAACTCACAAATACTTTACCATCAACAGTTTTCAGGTGCTTCATTTCAGACTTGTCGCTTAAAAAGTCACTAAGAACATCATATAAATTCATAATTCTTTTCAAGCAATTTCCCTTATAGAGTCACCTTACCTCAATGTGAAGTAAGTCTCACATATCCTGCATTTTAATTTTCACAAAATTGTCTGAAGAGACTTTCAGATTTTGAATTGGCTTTGATATAATTGATGCATTTTATAACAAAGCGTAGTTCCTTATTAAGAACAGGAGTAATATTTTTGGACACTAGGACTAGAACACAGTGAACAAGAATCATTTCTGGATTCTCATTTTTTATCAATTTTAAGCATCCTTTTTTCACCATCATAACAAGAAAACCGTCTGCAGCTCAAGATGTAATGTTTTCTTCTGGTATATTACTGACGCGTAAGTAATTGTTTAGCTTACCATATATATCAGCGGGGGAAGTGATGGTTTCTAATGATTTGCAGAATACCATTTCTTCAGCAAATTCACCTTTATCAATATATCTTTCATATATTAACAATACGACCTCACCGTCTCTCAGAGTTGATTCATCCATTTGTAGTGTGAGAAATATCTGGATTTCAACAAGTTGTGTTTCAATATCATCACTCATTTCATCTATTCTTCTACCAACAGTATTGTTACTGAGTGGCATGGTATTAACAGCGTTGTCAACCTTTTCCAGGACTGTTTTAAGAAATGCTGATATTGATGGTTTTATTAAATCCTCTCCTATGGTATGAGTTTTCCACATTTTGCAATGAGTAAAGATATCTCATATAACTAGCCTCAAGGGTACGATTGACTACAACAGTTTGTGTATTAAACAGAGATTTTATTGTTGATATTTTTGCAAACTTCTCCTTTAAAGATTTAAAGTAATTTAAATCTGAATTTACATAAGCACTATATTTCGACTTCATATGCAACTCGAGACGACTTGGTTTCATTGATTCAATGGTCAAGCATTGTTGGCATAAGAGGCAGAAAAGTGACCATTCATCATGCATAGTGGGTATGAATCCAAATTTTAAATATTCCTCTGAATATTGACGAACTTTTTTTTTACTTGCACTACTCATTTTATGCATAGGGTTTCTGACTAAAATAAATAAAATTATAGTTGATTAAAGAAGACGGCTATTCAAGACAAATATTTCTGAGTAAGGAATATGAATATCAACGAAAAGGAAATATTGTAGAAACAGTCCAGTTTTAGCGTGCGTGGTATAAATGCAAGATACTTCTAATTTACATAATTGCTGAGTTCAATTTATATATAAATAAATAAAAGTAATAATATATATATTCCTTTTCTTTAGTTTCCTAAAATGTAATATAGCACATTAATTCACACATAAGTCACATATTATTATTAACAAATACAGAACAACACGGTATTATGGGGGATACAGGGCTAAACGTAAGCAAGTTGAGAAGCGAACTGAATGTCACGCACGCTGATTGGCCAAAAAACCATTACCTCTTCTGACGGCAAGAGCCCCGCCCTCTTCTGGATCGACCGAGACACGTGACTCAGAAAACCGGAACCAATTACACATGCCCATACAAATATTTTTATGTATGCATTAAGATGAAAATTCACATCCACAAACTCACTAGAGAACAATTCACCGTTAATAACTCATTCTCGAATTGCCCCATAGTCTTTGGTATAGTCAGCAGAAGGGTGCATGTCCTGTCCATGACCCACCAAAATATTGCTATGCCCCATGTTGGGAATAATGGCTCTATAGTCACATTACTACATTTGACTATGTGAGGGAAGATCAATGTCATACCAGCTACACGAGAACTTTTGGCGACGTACCTCCTCAAGTGATGAGGTCGACACCTGAGCTAGCACTATTATATTATTAAAATAAAATAGTTTATGAAGAGCACTGTTCTCTCTCTCTATATATAATATAGCTTGTTTTTGACCTAATTGGATTAAATCCCAAGATTTGTCATGTACACCTCTTCATATTTGAAATTCTTTCTCTCATGATTACCTTAACCTTTGAGCATTACGTTTTCTAGTCTTTGCGAATCGTAGTCTCACAAAGAATCATTGCGCAATTTGTTTTTCACAATTCGTTCGAAAACTCATTACCCATCCATCCCCTGTCTGCGAAACTCATCCAGACAACCTTTCAGAGGCTTCTCGGCTTCCAGAGGTAATCCTTTTCAGACGGAAATCATTAATCTCCAAATGAAAGAGGAGACTCCTCCAGACACGAAATAGAAGAAGAAAAAAAATCGGAGGGTTGTCCCGTGGATCGAGGAAAAACCCCTGCCAGGGTAACAAGAAGAAAATTCTAAAGAGATGATCCCTCTCCGCGTGGACAACTGCCAGGTTTCTCTTATCAGGCGACAGTAGTGTGAAAGTGAGTCCCCAAATAAATGAGGTCCCGAGGTGTTGTTTACATAGAGAGTAGAAAATGAATGGCTTAGATATTCGAGTAATATAGTATAATGTACTTGAGGATGAAATGATGATGATCGTTATCTCAAACGGTGGGTGAAATGAATAAAGGAATGGTTTATAATCATATCATTTACAGTATATAATTCTTTTTCCCTTTCCTTCCCCTTAACATAGATATACAGTTGTAACAACTACTTACGCTACACGTTTCGCAGTAATAAATTTACGAATGTTTGGCGCAGTTTTGCTAAATACGCGCCAAAAAGCCCGATGGCCTATATTCACGATGTTCTCATGATGAATGTTATCACGTGTTTTCTATGAATTCAAATCTGACCTTGTACGACTTCTTGTACTTGTAAAATCCAGATACGATTTCAAATTGGATAATTGGATTAAAATGTCCCAGTATTACGAATCTTCAAAAGGTTTTTTGAAATAAAAAAGTTTTAATAATATGCGGGGTTTTTTTTTAAATTTAAACCTGTTTTGTTTACTTTTGCTCGTTAATATTGTTGACTCATATGTATTTTTTTTAAGAGAACTTTTGTAAAAATCAATCGTTGGCAACAGTGAAACTACAGAACTGATTGACTAAAAACTGTTTAACTATGACGTCACATGAATTTAGCCCATTAACCAACCAACTATTTCAGTTTTCCTCAAGCTAAATCAGGTTTTTTGATGAGAGTGAGAGTAAAATTAACGTCGTTGTGTGTCTGCCACACGGGACTAAATAATGACTCTTGCTTTAAGCAATAATTTTAATTTAGCGTAAAAAGATTTAGACCAGGGGTGTGCGGACTTTTTCAGGGTACGGCAGTGGTTCTCAAACTTTCACTACTGGCGAACCAATTTTCAATCATAATTTTTATCGTGCCCCCCTCCAAATAATAATATATTGAATGCAATAATAATGCACTTTTTGGCGCTCTAAAGCTACAATACGATCATAATTATAAACCGTTCAAATTAACAAGATAAGTATTAAATTTTGTATATGTTACTTTTGTAACAAATGGTAATATTTATTATTTATGGTAACATTTATTATTTATTTATTGTAATGATTTAACCATTCATCCCAGCGTGTTAAAAATTGTAATTCTTTATTTCTCTCGTGCTTTATATTAATGCTTTTATTAATGCTTTATATTAATGCGCGCGTGCTTTTATTTACAAAAATTAACTGTAATTTTAATTATGAAAAGTTCTGGAACTTTCGATGGCAATAGATAAGGAGATGGAATATTCTAGTTTTGTAAAAAAGTCTTGAGTGGAATGTGGCAAGAGTTGTTGACATTTTTTATTTCCGTGTTAAACTTTTAAGTAATATATATTTTTATTTTTTTACTTTTTAGTTCGATTCACTATTAAAAGGGTGTTTTTTATTTGTTTTTAAACTATAATTTATTTTATAATTATTTTTACTATACACGATAAAAATCACAAAAAATTCCAGTGAATAATTTAATTAAGAGAAAATATACTTACCTACTTTCAAGGACTTTTCAACTTTTCTTCGATAATTTGAGAAAAAATCCAATAAAACTAAAGAAAATGTTCCAAATGTGCGTGACCTTAATAAAGGACATAAATCACAGACACTTTTCGCTAACAATACAGGAACGTTATTTTCCAGCAAAACTGTCATATTTTGTTTACGTTATTGTACGTATGATATACAAATAGCATTTTCAACTTTTTCTTCTTTATGGTTTTTTGACAAGGCGAAGTGCTACATTTATGACTTCATAGTTTTTTTCATAGAGTTCTTTAGGCAGCATTTGAAAATTTCAATTGAACTCAAACGTTTCATGTCTATAGCTTTTCTCATATT
Source organism: Trichonephila clavipes (assembly GCA_019973935.1). Classification (NCBI taxonomy): domain Eukaryota; kingdom Metazoa; phylum Arthropoda; class Arachnida; order Araneae; family Nephilidae; genus Trichonephila; species Trichonephila clavipes. The sequence continues at coordinate 641,571 of BMAU01000078.1, forward strand.
TACATTCGCTATCATGATTAATATGCATTATTTTAGAAGGTTCTTCAATTGCTAGATCAGTTTCAACTTCCTTCAATAGAAATCACAGATACCCATTTTTTTTATATATATTCTGCTCATTTACATTTATAAACTATATTAAGTCATACAACACAGCAATCAAAACCACAAAGTTGTTCATAGGGGAAAGTGTAGCATGTTTATAGAAAATATTTTTGAACAAAAGTGGTCGCGCAGGGAACTCGATCAAAACAAGTACCTTGATTGTAAAAAAACGTTTGCCACTCTCAAAAAAGAGGCATATTAGTGACAAATTCATTTTAGTTCAAATTAAGACTGTCTAATAGGAGGATACTGTCAAGGTCACTGTTAACGAATAAACAGTTTTCCCAGAATTAAACATTTGTGAGCCTGATGTGATTCTGCGCCTCATTCAACCGCTCCCATGTTAAAATTGTATTCAATATAAAAATATTGATGTCAGTTCTAAAAAATAATTGTGTAAAACGTTTTTCATTATACATTATATGTTTCAGAATACACATAGAAATACATCTTGGCCAAATAATCCTTCAAAATGCTCAATATGCTTATCCATATATGATAAAACTCATTCACATGAAAAAGAAGCAACAGAAAAATATTATTTACAACTTTCCCAAAAGAAACAGAGACGGAGTGAAATATACCAGTAAGTTTGAAGGTCAAATATATGATAATCAAAAGTAGTATTTTAGGGGTTAAAAGAAACGTATTAAAAAAATCTTTCATCGTGGCATTCAGCAAAGCAAACAAAAAGTCTTTTTTTATTTGGTTATAGGATCAAAGATAGCTAATGAGCGTTTGAAGTGGAATCTTTTATTTTTGATGATCCCCAGATGATATATATAAATTATATCAGTGTAAATGTGTATTTTTTATTATGTCAGAAAGCATTTTGTTTTACTTCATTCCAAAAAATTATTTTTTTAAACCTTTTATTTTGAATATGCTTTCGCCTCCCTCGCAGAGTTATCTCACCCCCCAGGGGGCGTGCCCCACAGTTTGAGAAATGCTGGGGTACGGTCTGCTTCAAATATGTTTAAGGTGTTGCGATCCACTCAGTGGCGTAGATGGGGTGATTCTGAATTAAAACTGTATAGATACTTTTCTTAACCTTTATTTTTTACATTGTATCCCTCTTTAAAAAATGACAGATTGCTATTTTTCAATTCCTACTATTAGCTCGCACTTTCTATTTATTTATCTCGGTGGGATTTTCAATCGTTAGTAAAATACATTTTAAAGCGCTCAATTGAGCTGAAATTTTACATACATGATTATTTTAGATGAGAATACAGAAATTTAATTACAATTAATAAAAATTAATTGATTAAAACTAATTATTTAAAGAATTACAAATACAGCCACGTTGGCGACTTAGCGACCATTTTGGCGACTTGTGTCATAACTTGAAAAGGTTTTTTTCTCAATTTTAAGGAGTTCAGTTGAACCGAAATTTTATATACGCGATTGTTTTGGATGACAATACAATACTTTAATGATAATGAATAAAATTACCCCTTAATGTTGTGATTCTATCCTATATATACATATTTATAATAATTGTAACCATTTAATAAAATGTAGCTAAAATAAAATTTTTCTTTGTTGATCTAACTAGGAATTGGCTTAAATTTTTTTTTATATTACTTGTTGTGTGTGTGTGTGTGTTACTATAAAAACAAAAGTACCACAAAATTATCACGATGAATACTTGAGTAACTAGAAGCGACTGCTAGACCATTGTACGTAGACGTATTCAATGCAGCGAGCAAGTAACATACGTGAACCTATGTATCTAAAACCGACGCATGTACTTAATTCGTTCGCTGCCAAGTCTCGCGCCCTTGCGGGATATGACATCAACATGTAAACAGTGGCGTAACGGAGAACATTTTGGCCCCCCTGCAAAGTCAGGTTTGGTGTCCCCAAGTTGAATTTTACAAAGGGTAGGTACCTGGTAGCAGTTAGGCTTTGGGGCCCCCCTAGAACTCTGGGCCCTCCCGCAATGCGGGGGTGTACGTTACGCCACTGCATGTAAACCTGAATCCTTGAAAGAGCGAGATATGGGATGATGTCCCATTTGCCAATCCCGTGCTATCATGGGAGAGCTGATCATCAACATTTATTCTCCCTGTTAATCGGCGTGCGGGGAAAAATTGTTTTATATGGCTGGCATTGCAGTGATCGCTTTTTCTTCTACTGCGTCAGTGAACATCATCATACGCTTCGAATGAAGATACATATATCGTCTACGCGTTCTTCATATTATTTGTTTAAGTAAACGCAGTCACATCACTTGTGTAAAGTCGATCCTCCATTCTAGCTGGCGTTGGTGATCCATAAATATGTTTCTTTTAGTATGCGCGTCTAAGGTCTTAGTAAAAGCGGTCACCTTAAATTGTCTTGGCGGTCCACAGGTCGATCACGATCGATATAATGCCCATACCAAAATTAGACAAATGCCAGCAGGTTTGTGCGGCGAGAAACTCTTCTAGCAAAGGACTTTACAGCAGCTGAATGTTCCACACAAGTTATATTACACAAACAACTCAAAACAAAAAACATGTTAAAAACCGTTTCAAACAAGGGAAACACATTTATCTCACTAATGCTCGGAAGCAGGATTTCTACATGTCATTCTAGAACAAGGTTTGGCAACCTTTTAGCTGTGGTGAACCAAACCAATTTACCCATCTGATTCAGGGTGCCACACAGTAAGACATTTTTCAAACAATTCAAGTCCCGCTATAATGCATGTAGAGTTAGAGAATAGAGGTTAATAATATATCTACACTCTCGTGGAGAAAAAAATTAGCGCACTAGGAAGAAGTCGTTAAAATGAAACGAAATTTTACATACGTAATGACTACTTTTATATAAGTAAATGATTAGAAAATCAAAGAAAAGGATCATTTCTGTCAGAGAAAAAGGCAAAAGAAAGGAGGATTTAATACCCTGTTGAACCCCCTCTAGCGCGAATGCACACGATGCGATACGATCGGGCATTTAGACATGTATGATGTCTTGAAACATTTCGTTCTATATTTGCTGTAACCTTGCGTCTAGTTCATTCAAACTCGTGAGATGCCCAACTCGCCGTCCCAAATGATCACAGATATGCTCGACTGGAGACAAATCTGAGGATCGGGAAGGCCAAGGAAGGGTAGTAAAGTGCGGATACAATCTTGTGACACCCTTGCCGTGTGAGAACGAGCATTGTCTTCTTGAAAAAGAGCTCCTGAGTACCGTTGCATGAGTGGCAACACATGTGGTTGCAGGATGTCATGAACATACCGCTGGGCTGTTAGAGTGCCATGGTGAGAGAGAGGTGAGCGTGTATTGTAGGCAATGGTAGGATGGTATGGCGCACCTATACTTTCAAGCTGCATTTTTTAATTTTTTGAAATATTCGCCATATCACGCGCGCACCCCATTTTTTACGAAGAAATCTGAAGTACTTGTGTGCAATGCTCTAATGTTTTGAAGTCGTTTATTCGAGGTATTATTCCAAACTTTTGAAAAATTGGTATACTTTTAGAACTACAACTCTATAAGTTCATAAGAGGAATATCTTTTCGTCGAAAAATGTTGAATCTAATTTTTTTCTGTGCTTATCTATTTTCTTCATTTTTAAAGCTCTCATCTCTTACCCGGCGTATAATGCGTACCCGTAAATTTCGAACTTATTTCTTGTGTTCAAAGTGCGCTTTGTACACCGTATTATACGGTATTTACTTTTTCCAGTTTCGCGCAAGTGTCTCGACAGACCTCATGCGAAAATGGCGACCAAAAACATGAAAAAGAAAACACAATAGTAATAAAATTTTAAAACCTTTTATACAAGATAAATATGAGAAAGCACTTTAGTACGACTTTAGGTTTTTACTAGTTTCACCCATTGTGAACACAAATGGAAAAGAATTTGGAAGAAAAACAGAAAACTTAAAGGACATCCCTTCTCCTTTATCAGGTCCCTGGCACTCGAAAGCTGTTCACCCAAAGTATTTATTGGCGGGCGCCAGCGATCCTTGTGTTTACGCTTTAGCGCAGTGTTTTCCAAACAAAGGGGTTTTCGGTGAAAATTTATGCTTCTGCTTTCCGGCACTCCTTTTCATCCGAAGCGGGGTTGGAAAATATTTCTAAGTACGCGGTGAGGGAAGAGAGCTTTTCATTATGTATTTGCGCTGAATCCTCGATTCGAATCAAGCCATGCTTCAGTGGTATGAATGATTCAGTGATAGGGATTTTTTGTTTGTTTTTGAACCATTTCTAAAGGAGAGGAGTAGCTCTGAGGCATGATGTTATTCATTTTAAATTATGTATTAGTCGCTGAATGAAGGAGAACGCATGTGTAGGCATGCATGAATACTTTATGAGCATGTCTTATTGAAAATAGGATAAAATGCATATTATTTATATAAGGCTTTACAGGAATGAATAAATCTACAGCTTACAATTTCTTATTAGTACATGAGAAATAAACTTGTGGCTGCGGTAGTCTTGAGGTCAAGACCGCAGGCTCTTGACTGGCAATTCGAGCCTAGTACCGCTGAAGACCTTCCATGGAGAGAGGTCCTTCCATTGACGTGGTGTGGAAATTAGAAGGGGGAAGTGTGCCATCTCAGGTATCATCCTCTTCATTTGACCATGGGTTCAAAATTCCGAGGATGGTGTGGAAATTTAGAGAGGGGTGTCAGTTTATACATCGTTCTAATCACTTAACCGAAGGTTCAAAATTACGAGCCCCGTTGCCAATATTCTGGATCAATGGAGCCCATAAGGGGGTCACAGCATACACTGGGGGTCCTAACACCCCTCCCAAAGCCTTTGATTCGTTTTTTCCGTTGAATTTAATCCTATGTATTTTTGTATTTATTTTTAATAATTAATTTTATTAATTAATGCTAATTATTCATTCAACAATTAATTTTTTTACTGTTTTTGTTCCCTAAAATCGACAAAATCAAATGAATATGTTGGGCGGCGTATTGGAGCGTGATACTAGAATAGTGGACTTTCGACCCTGGACCCCCTACCCTTCCCTTTGAAAATTTCCTGTGTGCGTTACTGTGCTGTATATTTTTTCTTCCTTCTGTTACACCCTTTATGTAATTGTAATTTTGCTTTGAAAAGTTGTATTATGTATCCGTATACGTATGTATACGGATAAATTTGGAAAAAGTTATTTTACTGTCTTGTGCTGCTTAAAAAGCAAAGTTTGATTTTTTTTTTTCAATTAAGACTGTACGTGAGGATGATCGTTTTCCGAAGATCGGTTTGTAGCTCCAAACCCTCTTTGGGTGAGCTCGGTTCATTTGAGCATTCTGCCAATAGCCCTCGTGTAGCTTTACAGTGTGACGTTGTAATTAAACACTCACTGAGAAATAAAGTACGCATGAAACGTTATAGAATAGAACTTATCTTATTAAATTATGCTCAAGTGTCTTAAGGTATCCAACTACGTTCGGAATCGTGATTTTTCAAAACCGTATAAATAGATAACTTTTATGATATTTAGTGACACTTAGATTAGAAAATGTATAAAAAATTGTTTTAAGAATAGTATTACAATAAAAATTATTAAAGTACAATATTTTCACAAAAAATGAACATAGAAATGACCCATTTTTAAAATATTCATCTTTTATGAAAAATGCTTCTATTATAATAATATTTTGCCTGTATACAGCTCAGAGCTCTATACAGAAGCTCAAATAGAATTTTTGAAATATATAACTTAGAAGTGGGTTTATCTATGTTTTACGACAACAGAGGCAAGAAATTTTAAGAAAAAAACGCCGATAATTATTTCAATTGGAGGTAACCCTGAAAATAATGTGAATTTTTCGAAAATCATAGTTGAGCCTCTGTACAGAGACTATACAGGCAAAATATTATTAAAATAGAAGCATTTTTAGCAAAAGGAGAACATTTGGAAAAAAGATTATTCTAAGTTAATTTTTTGCCAAAATATTGTATTTAAATAATTTTTTTTTGTCAAAATGTCCTTAAACAGCATCATGTATAAAATAATTTTATACATGTATTCAAACCAAAGTGACACTAAATATCATGAAAATTATCCATTTATGCGCTTTTTTAAAATCACGGTTCCGAACGTAGTCGGATAACTTAACTGTTAAGCTGTTAAGATAACATTTTCCCTATTATAAGACGGGCTTATTTTTTATTTACTTTGGGGGGTCAAGTCTTATTCTTAAGACAAGACTTAGTCTTAAGGGGACATGGTATGATTTACGCAAAAAATTTTAATTTAAGGCTTTTCAAATTTTTTTGAGGCTGCCTCTTATGTGTGCATTCTATGTAAAACAGAATTTTGTGCTCAAAGTTTCATGAAAAGCTAGCCATTTAATTTAAGGAAAAAACTTAAAATTTTTGAAGTGATTTTAAAATGCTACTCCTCCCCCCTACAAAAATTTACGTACTCGCATGAAATTTGTTTTACAAGTACGTCAAACTATGTATAACAAAAGTTGGTATGGGTTTTGCGATAACATGATTGGTATTCGTACAATACTTTTTTTTATGAATGCTTATTGAAAATTCCTTAAAAAATGTATAAATTCTGATTTGAATTATTTTTAAAAAATAAGTATTGCTTTGACATACCAACTTTTGTTCCATGTACTATTAGCAATAGGTAAACAAAAAAAAATTCTAAGCATTAAATGAAGACAAACTAGTTATTTTATCTTTCTGAGATAAGTAAGTTTAAAGTTTTTATTTGTGCCATAAGGATGTGAATAAAAACGAACATATAAAAGCTAACATAATTCTGAGTTTTTTTAAGTTTAGAGCTTTTTCAAATTTTCTGAGGCTATAGAAAAGTATATAAATAATAATTTAGGCTTTAAAAATTAGATTTGATTTTTTGACCGATTTGTGTCAGTTGAAACGTACTGTGTCCTCTTAAGCTTTTTATAAGTCAGTCTCACTTTATATTCATTCTTGAATATAAAGTGAAAAAGCCTCCGGACGACATCCTAGACATCCCCATCTCCAAATCAAGTTAATGTAATAAGTTTGAGTTTCAGTAAATTTGACGTGTATTAACAAGTCTTTAGCAGTGTCAAGACTCGAATCCGCGGCTCGGCAGAAACATCGCTGGCCATGAGTTTACAAGCAGTATCACTGGACTACTGCGGTCACTTAACAACACTCAATCGAGTGTCTTCGTAACTGAATTGATTCAACCTGTAAAATATGGCCACGGTTGCTTAATGGTCATGTTCGAATCCTAATACTACAGAAGACGCGCTTGCCGTGTAGAGGAGGATGCACATTAAATCTGTCGAGGCTTAAAATTCTCTCGTTGGTGTGGTGTGGTGTGGTAGTTTAAAGATGGGGCTACCACCTTATATGTGTGTCGTCCTTGTCGCTTCACCGCGGTTCCGAATTAGCCTAGCTCTTTTGTTGAAAGTGTGAGTATTCATATGAAGTTAATTTCCTGTTTTAAAATAACAAAAGGTATCTCCAAGGTCTCTAAAATAAATCATCTACTCCTCCCACCCCACCCCCTGTTGTTCCATTTTGTTCAAAAATGAAGGTCCAAATTCTGGGGAATAGCATCAACAGGAAGTGGTGGCGTCAACTAAAAAATTAATCAGGAAAACGTGATTTTTTTTTAAATGTTCAATCTCTCTTTCTCCTCCCACCTCCAACCCACCCCCTTTTTTTCTTTTAGTTTGTGCAGTGCATTTGTATAAAGAGAGGTGGGAGACCCCTGACTACCATCAGGGTATTCTCGATCAAAATTGGGGTGGAACCGAGCAAAATCGTACTGTCACCTGCATGGTGCTCAAAGCTAAGGCTAACGACAGGCATAAAAACCTAGCTCTTAGCCGCGATGAATTTCATGGGCTTTGACCTGATGTTACTGTCAATAAGGTGGCATAAGGAACAACAACAATATAGATATTTTTGTTATTTTGGATGTATTAGCAAGAATATTTGAATAATATATATTCTTTTTTCCTTCTCTTACCCATTATTTATTATTATTAGCTTTGTATGCTTGCAATTACATATATATTTCGTTAATTTACCTTTAATTTGCAATGTGTAAATATACCGTGCGATCCTGTAAAAATTGTAAACTTTAGATTTTGTGTAATAATGAATGAACGCGAGGGTAGCTGTTTCCCGGGGGACCGTTTTGTAGTTCTAAACCCCCTTCAGGTGAGCTTGGTTTTCCTTCCAATAGCCCCTCCCCCGTCCCATGTTGCTTTGTAGTGAGGCGTAAATAAACACTTATTCGACCTGTAATAGGAATGCAATCCAGAAGAGGATTCGAACTATGTTATTCGAATTCCGGAGAGCTTCCAAAAATTTATTTCATAATGTGTAAACTATTGAGAATGTTTTTGGGGAAGAGTGAAGTATTTTAAAGTTTTCCACTCGCTTATTTTTACTATGCTGTATTTATCGAAAGCTTTGAAGAAAAATTCCTGAGCAAAACTCCTGGGAAACTGATGGCTTTCTTCACAAAAAAAAAACAACCGATAAACAAAAATAAGAAAAAGAAACACAGACAAATATTTTGAGAGCATTGCACCATTATTGAATGTTCTTGCACAAAATTGTTTTTAGTAAATTTTTTGTCGTCAACCATAAAACAAAAGTATGTCATAAACCAACTTGCGCAGGTAGTACGTTACAGAACTGGAAAAAAAAAATGGGATACAAACCTTACTGAATCAATAAAAAAAGCTACTGGAGATTTATTGCGAATTTTTAAGCTTTACGCTGTTATATGGAAAGGATGACACTACTACTGGTGGTTATGCCACCTGATCGATAGTAACTCAGATCAAGGCTCACGAAATACTAGATGTACGCCTGTCGTTCGCCGTAGCTTTTGACTGCCATACAGGTGAGAGTACGATTTGGCTCTGTTTCATCCTAATTGTGAAAGAGAACACTCTGGGGGTTGGTCAGGGGCCTTTCCTCTTCTCTTCCCCTTCCACCAACCTCACGTGAGGACTTGCTGCGCAACCGCTACTTAGAGTACCCCACGCCGCAAAGGCACTATACATTCACAAACTTCCATGCTTTCTCGGGGATTCGAACCCAGGTCCTACGGTACCGCAGTCAGAATCACTAACCACTAAACCGGAAGGGGGGCTTGACACTCCTGAAATATTATTTCACCCCTCAATGACGACATGCCGTGTAAATTTTTGTGACATATATCAATTTGTCTTTCTTAATCCGCAGGAACATGAAATACAAATATTTTGACAGAATCAAAATTCGAATTCTCCACCCACCTTAAACATCACCTACTTTAAAGCCCAAATTCTTATGGAACCATGGAACTATGTCGGCTATCAGACATAGATAAACGAAAAATCAAAAATATAAAATTTATCACTCTAAACTGTCGAATTAACTAACATTATTCTAATATCCTGAAGCCTTTAATAAAAGTTTATATTCATTGTTATTTATATGAAAATATAGATAATTATATATATACGCTAAATCCCCAGAAATCTAATTTTTAAAGCCTGTCTATAAGCAGAACTATAACAAAACAGTGAAGGTCAAAGTTAAATGGAATTATCTAATAGCAAACTCTTAATCTTAGAAACTAAAATTGAGAAGAGTTAAACATAGTTTTAAGATTGGCCAACCCTCTTCTATGTCTGCATATACCAAAGATATAATTTTGGTAATCTCCATTCCTTTTCTTGAATAAAAATTAATACTCCCTCTCTACCTCCAAGCATAGCTTCTAAACTTTTGAAGAACGAATAGTTTACTTAACTTTTTACCTCTTCTCAATTTGATCTAAATCGCAATTTTTTTTTTAGTATGCAACTTCTAAAAAATTTGGAAGTAAAACTTACCAAAGTATAATGTTAAAATTATGAATATAGGCTGAGATATTACTTTCTCCTTTTTCATAAAAAATATCCTCGTAAAATAGAATTCCCAACTCATTTTCCTCAAAAGGTAATGACTTTTTTTTCTGTTTATCATACGTAGCAATATCTTCTATTGACACAACAGTCCTGGGAGGGCCAAGTCTAGGGTTTCTTTCCAGGGAAATTATAAGATTCCATACTTTTTCTATTCCCAGGAATTATACTTCGTACCCGGGAATCGCCGGGACCAAAACACGCCGGATTAGTTGAATAGTTTATTGGCAATGCTTGAAAGATTTTTAGAAATAAAGTCAGCAATTTTAAAATCATCAATTGACATTGAAGAAGAACATATGATGGCCAATGTGGAGTTTGAAACTGTGACTACAATTGTATCAGGCTTAAAACAAGTAAAAGATGGCTTAGAAAAGTTATGCAGTCGAAATGGAACTTAGCTAACTGCAGAAAGTGTGTTTTCTTTCTGTATTGAAGAATTGAACGAACAAAATTCAGAATTGATGAAAAATATGAAATATTCTCAAATCCAAAAAAATCATGAGAGACGCAACGTTAATTTAATAGGATAAATGCAATACCTGGATTTTGAGAGAAAATACGAAACAGCTTTTGCCTAATTTCGCGATTTCCTAATAAAAATTGTTTGGTTGGACAAGCCGAAAAGAGAGAGAGAGAGAGATAAGGATAAGACTTTTCTGCGAAGAAGAGGAATTAATATCCAACTCTTCACACTCAGAAGAGAGCATGGAAATTTTGAAAGAAAAACCTCTGATGTTGGACAAAAAATTAGGGAAAGCAATTTACTCTAAAACAAAACTTTTATATTGTTCAACCGAGAAAAGTACTAGTTTCAACAAAATCACGAAACAAGAGATGCAGTTGTTCGACTCGACTGAAAATCCATCGTCAAACATTATAAAACTATGTGAGGCTTTAAAAGCAATTCCTCAACATCAGTTGAAGCTGAGAGAGCATTTTCTGCTGCCGGATTGTTCGTCACAAAGCTTAGAACTAGGCTGAGTGAAAAAGTATAAATTGCTTCTGGTTTCTGAAGTCCTATTTTAAAAATAAATAATCAATTAGATTTTTTGTATTTCTTACCTCATTGTATAAATAAAAACTAATTTTGGAATTTATATGTATCCTTATTTTATATAATTATTGTTGATTTTATTTAAAAATAACTTTTTAAATTTTTTTGAAATTTTGATCTATTCTGGAGAATCCCGGAAATGGAAAAACCCGGGAAATCAGAAACTCTAGCCAAGGCCTCTCAAGAACCCTCTTCGATTCCAATTTCCATTTAGCGACAGTTCTCCAATTAGTCACTCTTATAACTTTAAAAAATCTTTCTCCACACAACCAACCCATCTCAGTTTGAGCCTACACCTCATTCTAGTTAAAAAAGGTTTGTTATTGAAAACTCTGAACGTCAAGGATGAGGGATCCATAAGGAAGATGTGGCCCACAAACCTCAAACGACCCATCTTGATGGATTTTATGACGACATCTGCTTCCTTAAACAACTTACATAATTCAAAATTATTTCGTTGTCTCCACAATTCATTCTCATTTACATCACCAAAGATATATCTAAGAAATTTTCAATGAAAGATGGCTAGAAAAGCAGCAATACAATGCAAATACAATTGAACCTATATATTGCGAATTTTTCTTTTTAGCGAACTTTTTCCTGAAACCTTGCACATTTCACGATTTTCTTTGTAAAATAACCTCTGTATAGCGAAGAGCATTTTCTATATAATGAACTTTTTCTTTTGTAATTCAATTTTTGTTCAACCTTTTTTAAAGTACTTCTGAAAAAATTTCAAGTTATTCTCTCTTTAACACATTTTATGGAGGTCGTACATCTTGAACTGGTTTTATTAAATCCTAACGCGCCGAGAGCAATAGATTTCTGGACGTTTCATCCTAGAAGTGAAACCTTTAACCCCCATTGCCCAGTTCACTAAAAACATCTTCGATATCTTCTTTCACGCTCAGTGGAGTTGTCCAGTGTCCCCTTGTTCTGATTATAAAATAATGTATGTTTAATATTACTTGTATGCTTTAAATTATAAAATGTCCTTAAAATTCATTAATTTTAGTGTAAAATTATTTTCTTAATATTGAAAATACTGTGAATTCTTCGACATTCTTTTTTCTTGTTTTCCTTGCAGTTTTTCTTTCTTCTTTGATGGGTAAGATATATAAAATAAACATATATTAATTTGAAAAAAAGGTGTGAATAAAATTGGACAGTTCCGTGAAGATTCACTGCTTGCAACCGCTCTAGCAACATCCTCTACGACGGCGGTGTTGATTCTTTTTCGTCCTCTTCCAAGAAGAATGCCTGGTTGTCTTGTTTTCTCGAATTTTACCATCATGACTTTAAGACCACGCTCCGACATTGGTCCACGTCGTTGTTTCTTGAGACGGTGGAACTCTCTGGCAGCTGCCGTTGCATTCTCACTGTTGCGGTAGTACAGCCTAACAAGAAGTGCTCTGTCAGGTAACGTCGGCATTCTGCAATGCTTTTCAGATTGTGGCAATAACAATATCTTCGTTTTATTGGGCATGATATTTACATACTTTGCTGGAATGTGATGACTCACAGCGCCATCTATTGGCAATTTTTAAACTATTTTTTTTTCATTTCAGAAACCTCGAACGCATCATCTGAAGTGTCTGTTGTCCAAATATTTTTTTGCTCGGACCAATAGAACGGCCTCCAGGGCCCTCTGAGTAGCGGAATTTTAATTTTGCCAACCCTGTATATTTGCAACGATTGATAAAGCAAAATGCAAAACTTTTAAACAATAAAAGTGTGATAAATTAACTGTATGACCAGCCCTTGACAAACTCTTCATTAATTCCTGCACTCACTGTTAGAGACAGTTAAATAAATCTTATAAATGTGTGTGTGTGTCTTGGGAAAATAATTCATTCTCAAAGGAATAAATCTTCTGATAATCCAAAGGATACATATTTTCCTCTAGAGTCCAATAAAAGATATTAATTTTTTGGAATTTGATGGATTATATCCATTCACACGTGCCAAGAATACTTACCCCATTAATAATTTAAGTTTTTTATTATTAATAATCAAATTGTCTGCGTATAACGAAATTCTTTGATAGATTAGATACTATATTACTCACAAAAAGACGTGACTATATTTTTTGATGATATAATGCAGATAAAAGTGGGAAATGGGACTAACAAATTCTCTCTTTCCCTGGGTGGCTTCCCATTTCGCCTTGTCAATCTTAAATCACTTCAAACCTTCCTTTTACGGCCTTTTTCAAGAGCCATTAAAGTCAGGAAAAGTTCGCCAAAAACGCATATTCGGTGATCCATGGCCTGGACAAACGTTTTCTTTCCCAAAATCGCATGTGACAGAACACTTTGGCGCTCTGCCCATTTTACTCCTATCTTCTATTGGCGAAACGTAATTAACATTTTAACTCTCTCGTCCACCCCTCCCTCCCCCTTCCTTTCTTTTTTGCCCTTTTTACCTTTCATTCTTTTCGGGCACGTGGTATCTGCCTCGCTTTCGTGGTCGCGTCGTTTAATTTCCGGACTTCACCACCTTGGCGCTAAAGAAAGAAAAAGTTCTCGCTGCTGAGGAGAAATGTTCCGTGGTAGGTGTGGCGTACGCTCCATTTGATGGAATTCACTAAAAAATTAAAATTGCTCGAATAAAGGGATAGTATGCGTGAGAGATGATAGCCATGGCGAAGAGAATTTATCTCTCTCTCTCTTTGAAAAATTTTTCCCCCTCTTTCACTTTCGCTCTCTCGCATTTGCCACAAAAATGAGAGGGAAAAGATATCGCTAAACTGAACGTCGGATGTAACTAATGCTGTATTTTTTTCCTGTTGAAAATATGATTAGTTTGGCGATTAAATGGTGCATGATTAACTTCAAGAATTCAATTGTAGATTAGCAACAGTGGAAAGTATTAGTTGGAAACATGTGTACGAAAAATGATATATTTGGTTAATATTTCCGACAATTTAAAAATTTAGGATTATTATTAACTACAAATATCTAGATACGTGGTTTGATTAACATAAACTTTCCAGGAGAATTTCAAATGCAGAGCTTCTAAAAAAGATAGCTACAAATTCTTCATGCTCACTTTGACGTAGAATTCATTATAAAAAAAACTAAAATGTTTAAGTTTCATGTTATCCCAAAGGGTATCAGTCTTGGCAAAAATATTTTGTTTGGTGATCCGAAATATTTTGTTGGAGCCCCATAATAAATATTTTATATTAATTTGGGATGCATTATTGTTTGTTCATATTTATATTTGTTTGAGATGTATACACATCCAGATCGCTTGAAAATTTTGCGAGAAGCTTCGCTGATGTTTCAAAGAGCCATATATAAGCATATATTTTCTCCGAGAAAAATTTTAAAATTTATTTTTTATTGAACTTTATTTAAAACCCTTAAAGAAGAGTACACAATCCTAGTGTTGCATCAAAATGGAACGTTAATATAAAAAAATCAAATTCAATTTAATCCTGTTTTCTTTGATCTAAGAAAAACTAAATTTTTCAAAAATATGAAGTGGTCATCAGGGAAGGCAGGGGTGGCGAACCTTTTTTGATCAACGTGCCATTTTTTTCTAAAGAAGTGTGTAATGAGTTATAGACGTGCCGTCTAATAATAAAACTGAATACTAGCAACACAAAACTCTTTATTTACTACGGAAAAGTACCATTAGCACTGGATAGCTCTAAATGTTTTAGTTATACATGTAATTCAAATTATAAAGTAACATCTTCTGACTTCTGTTGTTCCAGATGGGATGACAAATAACTTATAATAGGATTGTAAGATGCTACTTTTTAAAAATGCATGCTTAATTCGAGTCATCTGCCAAACGGCTTCTAAGAAATTAGTTATTTTTGCTGTGGTTCACTTTTGTTGACAAGAGGATTTATGAGTTTTTTTTCCAAAATGTCGTTTTACACAGACGATGTTCTGCATACCATTATTCCAGAACATAAAACACACACCGTTTTGTTGCCTTTGCTAACAATGCCATGTTTCTCAATCCACCAAATTTGAAATTCTCTATTACACTTACTATATTCTCTTTTTGTTCTTTTGCTGAACTAGCCATGTTAGACAACAGTTAAAAATCGTAAATATAACACAGGTAAACTTTAAAATACAGTTGTGTCAATGAAATTAACTATGCTATGCGTATACAAACTTAGCATCATAAGCAACTGTATTCTACGACATAATTAAGACAAGACTATAACAAACGAGTGTGCTCCTCGATCACTCGCGTTTGTTCGTAATACTTTATGATAAGCTTTCAAAAATAAAATGCAAACCATTTTGATCACTGACGTGCCAAAAATATTGTGTCGCGTGCCATCGGTGGCACGCGTGCCACTGGTTCGCCATTCCTGCCTTAAGGTATGGGCCAACTGGGTCCAGGCCAAGGTCCTAGACCTCAATGGGGGCCTTGTCTCATTCTTGACTCAGCCTTAATTAGATCATTATTCGAATAATTTCAACGGTCAAATGTTATTTCAAGTTGTGTTCTCCAAAAAACTGCGAATTTAGGACGATATGTCAACCGGCTACATGTGATGACTGTCGTTCACATACAGGCCTAGGCCTATCATCATTACCCATTCTGTCAAAAGGCGGCAGTCGGTCGAGCTGGCTTAGGTGATTGCAGGTCATGTACATTTATTTTTTTCGGGATATTGTTTGTACGAGTATTTGACAACATATACTATGTACTGTCTATTTTAAAGAGTTATACGTTGGACCCCTACATTTGTGTAAGGGCCCAGGACCTACTTTTGAATAGGGTCCCAGGGCCTCATAAGGTCTTTAGACATCCCTGGTGGTCATGATCTTCAGCGTACATACTTCTTGGATATGTAGGACCTCTCTCTCTCTCTTCTTGAACCACTATTAAGAGATTTAGGAAAAATTAGACAAGTCACAATTTTTTCCTGTATGTATAGCCTTTTTCCTAGTTTCTGAAATACATTTAGTAAATTTAGAAATAAATAAATTGTCCTCTCAATCTCTGCAGTATCTTTTCTATAACTTTGAGACGACAGCTAGAAGATAAATAAACGGCATGTTACGATGCCTTTTTTTGTGAGTATTTGTATCATGGGTGTAATAAAATTATCTTTAATGTTCTTTTTTAAAAAAAATACTCAAAACTTCTTCTTACTTTTGGGTTATGTTTGGTGACTGAAAGTTACACTTCGAATGTCATTTATATTGAATGCAAACACCACCTAGTAACAAGTCCCATCCGCCTATTATATGAATCAGTGCCGCACTGGCTTAAAGCTTGAGGTTCTGGGCGGAGACAGACAGTGGTTTATTGACATTAATAAATTATTAAACTGATCCATATTTTAATAACTGTTTTTCAATTCCTACTATTAGCTCGCACTCTCTATATATTTATTTATCTTGGTGGGATTTTCAATCGTTGATAAAATACATTTTAAAGCGCTCAATTGAGCTGAAATTTTATATGCATGATTATTTTAGGTGACAGTACAGTAATTTAATTATAATTAATAAAAATAAATGGATTAAAACTAATTATTTAAAGAATTACAAATACAGCCACGTTGGCATCCTTTTTGGCGACTTAGTGACCCTTTTGGCGACTTGTGTCAAAACTTGAAAAGGTGTTTTTTTCCCTCACGTTTTAAAGCTTTCAGTTGAACTGAAATTTTATATACACTATTGTTTTGGATGACAATACGATACTTTAATTATAATTGATAACAGTTAATGACCACTTAATGTTGTGATTCTGTCCTATGTATATACATATTCATATTAATTGTAACTATTTAATATAAAGTAGCCAAAAATAAAAATTTTCTTTGTTGATCTAAGTAGAAATTGACTTAAAATTTTTTTTTATATTGTTTCTGTATTGGTTTCTAGTCGAAGTCATCGAACAATAAGCTGAATTCATATGACGTCATAGTCACTTGATAAATGCAATCACGTGTTTCCAATTTATCAGCTCATGCGGATCAATGTTGCCAACTTTTCTCGTTTTCTTGTCTCAATTATCCAGCTGGCCGCCCATCCGGTATAGTGGTTATTGACGCTTACTGCGGTGCCGGAGGGGCTGGGTTTGAATCCCGGATAAAGCATGGTTGTTTGTGTTGTAATCCTTCTCTTCTTTGTGATGTACGCGTCACGCTTACTTCTAAGTAAGCCCCCGTGTGATACTTTGTGGTGCATGGGGTTATAAATGTTCCTCATAAAAAAATATACATCTGTTTCTTATTGTATCAGTTATATCTTAGAAAGTATATACAGTTCGAACCTCGATATTACGAGCCTCTATACTGCGAAATTTTCTATGTATCGAACTTTTTCCTGGAACCAAGAACATTTCACGGTTTTCTTCGTAAAATAGCCTCCCAATAGCGAAGTATATTTTCTATATAACGAACTTTTTCTTTTGTGATTCAATTTTTTCTCCCTTTTTTTTAAAGTATTTCTGGACATTTCAAGTTATTATCCCAGTGGTCATAAACCTTATACTGGTTTTATTAGATGCCTAACTCACCGAGAGCAATAGAATTCTGGGAATTTCATCCAAGAAGTGCAACTTGGAAACATCTTCGATATCCCCTTAGGGGAGTTGTATTTTGTCCCCGTGTCCTTGAACTAGTCACAGTGAATTTGTAGTGCTGATCAGTCGCACTGGTAGCTTCGTTTCTTGTAGCTCGAAAATATTAAAACATAAGTGTCTGAGCATCAAAGAAAAACGTTTAATTCTTCAGGAAGTGGATAATGGCATCAAGAAACTTTCCTCGCAATTTTTCTTTTTTTTTTTCTTTTTTCATAAGTAAGATATAAAAAATAAATATATATTAATTTACAAAAATGTATGAATAATTATTTCTTTTAATGTATAGTGTTTATGAATTTGTTTTATGTGGTTTATAAAGAACAGTGATAGATGAACCTCCATATAGCGAATTTTCCATATAACGAACTTTTTTTCGGGATTTAGCAACTTCGTTACATAGAGGTCCGACTGTAAAAACTTCCTCGGACGATAGAATTCAGCTTCTGAAACTTCTCTTGAGTTTGATTACAATAACTTCAAAAAATTCCTAAGAGATCGTTTCCTTCTCTTCAAACCTTTTTTAAAAATCTTTTCTCTCGCAGAAACAATTATAGTTAAAATGCTCATTGAAAAATGAATCTCACATCTGATCCCATCCTTCAGTGATCTGCCAGAAAATGATAGACGAATCAGATTCAATCCGATTCCAAACTTTGTACTTAATTGCATCTGACCCTAATCATATTTGTTTCTATAGTAATTATCTGAATTGTTTTTGCCGAGAGTCATTAGTTCCAATCTTGAATCCTTTTAAGACCTGTCAAATAGCAACGCATCAAATTTGTCAAGATTATGTTTGATATGGAAGCAGGGACGTCTTAAGACTTCTTGAGGCCCTGGGCCCTTACGCAGAAGCAGGTTCTGGACCTTAGCACAGATGTAAGTACCACCTATGACTCTTAAAAGTGTCAGTGCATAGTCTACGTTGTCAAATACTCGTACAAAAAATAAGCCGAGACAAATAAATGTGCATGACTTACAATCGCACAAACCGGCTGCTGCCTTTTAACTGATGAACTTTTATGATGGTCTATGGTGGTAGGTCTAACCCTATACATGGACGACTGTCATCCCATGTAGCCAGCTGACATGTACGAAATTCCCAGTTTTTGGAGAATACAACCGGAAAAATCATTTGACCGTTGAAATTATCCGAATCATGATCTTATTAAGGCTGAGTCTAAAACGAGACGAGGCCCCCATTGTAGCAGAGGACCTGGGCCTGGACGCATGCCTTAAGGTATCCGACTACGTTCGGAACCGTGATTTTAAAAAAGCGCATAAATGGATAATTTTCATGATATTTAGTGTCACTCAGATTAGAATACATGCATAAAATTGTTTTAAGGACATTTTGACAAAAGAAATTTATTTAAATATAATATTTTGGCAAAAAACTAACTTAGAATAACCTTTTTTCAAAATGTTCTCCTTTTGTGAAAAATGGTTCTGTTATAATAATATTTTGCCTGTATATAGCGCAAACCTCTCTACAGAGGCTCAACTAGAATTTTTAAAAAATTCACATTATTTTCAGAGTTACCACCCATTGAAATAATTATTGGCGTTTTTTTCTTAAAATTGCTCCCCTCTGTTGTCGTAAAATATGAATAAACTCACTTCTAACTTATATATATTTCAAAAATTCTAGTTGAGCCTCTGTAGAGAGGTCAGAGTTTTATACAGGCAAAATATTAATACAATAGAAGCATTTTTCACTAAAGGAAAACATTTGGAAAAAATATTATTATAAGTTAATTCTTTGCCAAAATATTGTATTTAAATAAAAGTTTTTTCTCGAAATGTCCTTAAAACAATTTTATGCATATATTCTAATCTAAGTGACACTAAATATCATGAAAATTATCCATTTATGCACTTTTGCAAAATCACGGTTCCGAACGTAGTCGGATACATTAAGACTTGCCTATATGGAAGTTTGGAGAGTGGGGTACGAACTCATTGTCGTCCTCACTGCATTTTCGAGGTTTGAATCTTCCTTTCGTAGATACTTATCATGATCTCATCTGTTCGAGACATGGACTAAGTTTCACATGCATAAACACATACATATGCATAGAAATCTGTTGGTCAAGTTAGTCTAGTGGCTATGGTCACGAATTTGTGAACGGCGTGTTGTGAATTCTTGTCCTGGTGCCACTAAAGACCCACCGTGCAGAGATCTGATGCACATTAAATCTGTGGTGGCTCACAGGCCTCTCATTGGCGTGGTGGAAAAGTTTGGAGAGGGTTGCCAGGTCAGGTGTAGTTTTCGTTATTTGACAGTGATTCAAAAATACACGGTCCGTTGCCAATAGCCTTTGTGAAAAATTGCAACATAAATAAAAAAAATCTAATTAAATAAAAATGAATTTGGATGCAGGGGCTAACTTTTGAATCAAAGTGGTATGTTGATTACATTAAAAATGAAAACAGTACTAGGGTTATTGGTGTCAGTCAAGCGACAAGAATGACACCTTAGCCGCTACTTCACTTTCCTAACTTTGGTTGTTTGGAAAGAGGGTTTCATCCTCTTCATTTGACCGAGGTTCAAAATTACGAGGTACTTCACCAATAGCCCTTGTGTTGCTTTATACTGCGACATTCATAAACTTTCATCCACTCATGTATAAAAAACTTTTTTATTATTCCCAAGAGACATCGAAAAGCTCTTATTCGTTACAAAAATTATGCCAGGAACGAATCGACATTTTGTGTATAGCTCCTGAGTACAGGGACGCTCTAAGACTCTTTGAGGCCTTGGTCCCTGAGAAATCTAAAGATTTTTTTGAGACCCTGGATCCCTATACAATAGTAGGTCCTACTTGAGACCTTTAAAAAAGGCAGTAGAGAAAAGCAGAAAGTTTATGCATTTTCAAATACTCGTTCTAACGGTATTTTGAAACGAATAAATGAGCACGAAACTCGCAATCTCACAAACCGGCTCGACCGATGGCCGCATTTTAACAAAATGAGTAGAATAAACTAGACATGGACAATGATCATCAGATAATAATACAATCTTACCCACTGGCATAGCTAGTCTTGAGTGGGCCCTGTATCAAAGTTCCCTGAAGGGCCCTTTTTCAAACTCAAAACTCAGACTCAGTGGCGCAACAGCCCATAAAGGCCAGGGACTACTGTACCCATCCCAGTATACGTGATCATTGGGCACTGAGGTACATGAGCAGATGTTCTGATCAAGTGGTCAGTTTGAAGTGATACCCCCAGTGTTTAAGACCCCAAGCAAGCTTGGTACTCATTTATCGACCGACTGCAGTAGGGATGAAATGCTGAGTTGACCTTGCCCCGCCCGAGGATAGAGCCTCGGATCTGTGGTGTGTAAGCGCAAAACGCTACCACTCGGCCACTAGGCCTTCGAATGGCCCTTCCTAAGGGCCCTAAATATTTTGTGATTTTATGCTTGCACGTTTTAGATCCACCAAAAGCTTGGGGGTCCCATATCATTGATACGGTGGTAGCTACGCCCCTAGTCTTACCACTTTTACCAACTGACACGCAGTTTTAAATTCCTTTTTTTTTCTGAGAATATGTACGGGAATAATATTTGACCATTGAAATTATCCGGATCATGATCTTATTAAGACAGAATCGAGAACGAAACGAGGCCCCCACCAAGGGTGAGGCTCTGGGCCCGGGGCCAATTGGCCCATGCCTTGAGACGTCCTTGCCTGAGTATTTGGAAGAGTATATAGGTGTGTTTTTATTTCATTTTTATCCTCCCATATTTTTTGGAGAGAAATCTAATTGGCAAACTGCCATCACACGCACACAAAAAAAAAGTTTATTGCTTTCAACTTAATAACTTACTTAAGGGAAAAAAGAAATTCGTGAAAACATTTTAAGCTAATGACGACAATGAAATGACAATTGCAGTAACGGAGTAAATGCCATTTAAGTAAGTACTGAGGGAAGAAAAAGTTTGAATGAAATTTCGATTCATCGATAGACTTTACCGTAACGAGATTGGACTTGTTTGTGGAAAAGTTGGGAATTTTCAAGTTTTTGTTTAATTTTTGTTATTTTTTTCTCCTTTATATGAATAGGGAAAGAAATTTCTAATTAATTTAAAACACATCTATTTATAAACGTATATATATTTTTATTTGTGTATGAATATCAACTTTGATGAAAATGTTTGAAAAGTAACTACAGTGCTGTTGTGAATTTTATCTTATTGCTGATCATTAGAACAACGACTTGATTTCAATTACCGGCGTATAATGCGCACCGGTGTATACACATAATGCGCACCTATACTTTCGAGCTACATTTTTTAATTTTAAGCTATATTCACCGTATAACGCACACCCCCTTTTTTTATGATAGAACCTACAATGTACGTTAGCAATACTATTAAGTTTTAAAGCCATTTATATTTGAAGTATTACCCCAGGATTTTGGAAAAATAGTATTTTTCTAGAACTTTTTGAACTTGATATTTATGTTGCTTTCCAGAGAATGTACTAAAATATTTCTTACATTGTATGAATACTTTTTGAGTTAGGATTTGGTATTTAAATAATGGTCTCATAAAGAATGTGACTTTTCTTATAATGTTTACTTGATCAGCTCTAAAATCTCCAAATTTTTAATAAAACCGTAAAATTTTAGTACATTCTCTATGTGATTTGTTTTGATAATACTTTTACTAATATAAGTTTATTACTTTTTTTCTCAAATTGCTTTTAAGTTTTACAAAAATGTTGCTAAAAGTTCACTTATAATTGATATTTTTGTGAAATTTAGACAATTTATTTTAAATATTGTTGGTTAAATATTAATATCTATTGCTATTACGTCCTAAAAAAGCATTTATAATGTTTAAATATGTTATTTTGTCAAAAAGTACTCCGAACGTGTTCGGATACCTTAAATAAACAGTATTCTGCGATCTGTGTGAAAAAGTCTAATTTTTTTTTATGTACATTTCTTTTTTTATTTTTGAGGCTATCATTTTTTTTAATCGGCGTATAACGTGCACTCGTAAATTTCGATCTTATTTTTTGTGTTAGAAAGGCGCATTATACACTGGATTATACAGAAAGTACGATGTGATGCTTTTATTATTTATAGTCTTTTGATCAAAGTTTTTGCCCAAGAAATTCAAGTGCCTTTAAATGTTATTTCCATCGTAATATATAGTTCTTTTAAAAGTACTGTTGATCTTCCTTTTCACCCCTTAAGCGGTCATTTTTTTAACCCAAAATGTTCTAAAAAAAGGCACTTTTTTTTTGCTCATAACCAAGCAAAATCCTTAACAGAACGCAAAAATAGAAGCATTTTATTTTAATTTTCAATTTTGAAGTTTTCACACTATTTTTTATTTTATAATTGTAGAACAAAAAACCCCTATATGAGATTGCTTTTTATAAGTATACCCTGATGTTATGAAGAATGTTTCATATATCTTAAAATAATTTCTATCATACTTAACGTAAAATCTTCCGTATAACGCACACCAAAAATTTCAAGCAGAAATTTTTAGCTTTTAGGTAGTGAGTGAGTGAATATTAACGTCGCATTGTTCAGTTACACGAGGGCTTTTGGCGACGGACCACGTTATTTTGAACTATGGTCAAGTGACGTGGATGACACCTGAGCTGGCACCCCCTTCTCCTAACTACCACACCTCGCCAACAGGAGAACGTTTCAGCTCTTCGACAGATTTAACGTGCATCGCTGCCCTACACGGCTAGCTTTTAGGTAAATTCGCCGTATAACGCGCACCTCCTTTTTTGCGAAGAAACCTGAAATGTACGTGAGCAATATTTTTATATTTTGAAGTGATTTATTCAGGGTGTTATTCAAAGTTTTAGAAAAAAATAACTATACCTCTAGAATTACAGTTCTGTAAGTTCATAAGGAATGTCATTTCTGTTAAATAAACTGTATTTCGGTCGTGGTAAAAGTTTAATTTTTTTCTATACTCTCATCTCTTTTTTATTTTTAAAGCTTTCATTTTTGTACCCGGCGTATAACGCGCACCCTTAAGTTTCGTTTTTATTTTTTTGTGTGTTGAAAGTGCGCGTTATACACCGGATTTTACGATAGAAAAAATTCATGTTCGTTCGTTCCTCTCTTTTTCTAATGATTGAGGATTTTATGCGTGTGCATATACACTGCTGGACAATTGCTAAGGACAGATCACAAATTGCTATGTAGCATAACAGTAAGCGAGACATGAGGCCTAGTAGGATAAAATATAGTTGCCACACTGTTCAGACATTAGAATAAAGAATATTTATTGTTCTGGGAAGTACAAAAGCTGTGAAACATCTGAAAAAAAAAATGTTCATTTGATCTGCGTACGGAGAAATGGAACAATGCATCTAAAAGTCAGCAGGCACCTTAAAGAAAGGTATCAGTACGGGATATGTCCACCGTGGAGTGTGATGCAACTTTCCACACGTCTTACCATACTTTGCACAACATTATCCAGCAGCTGTTGAGGCAATTTATCCCATTCCTCTGTGAGTGCACGGATGAGGGTGTTCTTGTTTGTCGGAGGATAGTTTCGACCAGCAACTTGCCTCCCCAAAGCATCCCACACATTTTCAATGGGGTTTAGATCTGGAGAGCGCGCTGGCCATACGAGACGTTGAATACCCTCGCTGTCTAGACAATCCTGAACAGCGAGTGTTCGATGACATGTTGCGTTGTCGTCCATAAAAACAAATTTATCACCGACAGCACCACGGAAAAGACGAACATGAGGAAGTAGAACTTCATCAATGTATCGTTGGCCGGTCATAGTCCCATTCGCAACCACATGTAGGCGCGTGCGGCCATTGATCATGATGCCGGCCCACACCATAATACTGCATGTCGGATATCGGTCCTTTTCCTGGATATTTTCTGGACGATAAGCAGTACCACTCTCGCGCCAGATCAGTTGGCGTCTACAATCCGATGACAGACTGAACCTACTCTCATCTGAGAAGAGTGCGCATGCCCAGTCCTGTTCAGTCCAATTGTGATGCTCACGACATCATTGCAAACGGGCAGTACGGTGCTGTCTGGTCAATGGGACACACACAACAGGTCTGCGTGCGTATAGTCCTCCTCCCCTCAAACGTCTGGCAACAGTTTTTCGGGAGATCTGCTTTCCTGAGGCAACAAGAAACTGATTTGCCACCTGCTAAGCTGTGGTGCGCCTGTTCCTTTTTGCTGATATATATAGGACGATATATCTGTCTTCTGCAGGCGTCTCGTACTTCTAACACGACCTCCCCCGTGCCGTCTACTACACATTCCAGTAGTTTTAAATGACTTCCACAGCCGTGAAACAACGCTGTGAGTGATGTCGAACTCCCTGGCAACATCTGTTATTTTTCGCCCTTCTTCGATCTTTCCAATAATTCGGCCACGCATAAAATCATCTATGTGATGCCGGGAAGACATGCCAAAAATTTTAAGTTCGTCTATTAAATCTTTCCTGTAAAACTTTGACTTGAAACAACAACTGTCCACACGCGTCAAAACCTTTAAAGCTCTTATGAACGCTATCACGTGATGAACAGACGTGGAAAAAAATTTGCATACTCATACATATTCTTACTAATATCCCGCACTTATTCTAATTTTCCACATTTTGCTTCCTTTCATTTTGTGGTTGCTATGGATGATGGTGTTATCCGTCCTTAGCAATTGTCCAGCAGTGTATTATATAGTACACACAATTTGGAGCATGGTGTTTCACTCAGTCTTTCATTGAAAAGGGTCAGAGATAATATCGGGGTGTTTTTTTATTATAATTCGATTTTCATTTCTTCTCAAGCACCAAATTCCACATTGCCTTGCCAATCCCTGTTCTGTATCGAATATTTTCAAGAATATAAATTCCTGTTTTCAATGAAAAATTGGCGCCTTCACCACAAAGAAAATCCCGGATAAGAAGTATTTCAGTTCAATGGACAAACTGCATCGCTTAAAAACTCAAGTTCAATAGTCTCACCGTAAGAATTAAAAATACTCGTATGTGCTAAACAAAGATAGAAAGAAGAAAACATATCGATGTCCGTTCAGCGTACCGGCAAACCAGTTATGTAGTTACATGAACCTCGATGCTTTTAAAAAGAATTTAACGCTTAACGTTAACTATATAAATTATATTCCATATTATAATTGAAACTTACGAGGTTTTAACGATAATATTTAATTGACACTCATGCAATTACTTCTTTTTATTATTATTGAACACAAGCATATGGCATGTATTGTCAGCCTGTGATTACTCTCAAACACCACACATTTTTAGACATCTAGCTTAATCTCCTAACTTAAATCATTTCGAACATAATTTCTGGAAAAAACTTGACAAAACAGTAAGGAAACACAATGTAGAGGATGTGGACCCTTTGAAAGGTGTCTTTTAGAAGAATAGAACAAAATATCTTATCAAACAATGGAAAAATGATTAATTCTATTGCCAAATAAACTCAAAACTGTTATCAGATACAAAGGATTCGCCACAAAAAGAAATATTAACAACATTTTACTTCAATACTTTATCATTGTGCTTTCATGTCTGTTCATTGTTTTGATGGGTTGAAAAATTTTGTTTATTTTTCTTAAGTTTATAATTTTAATTAAAAACTTTCAGTTATTTTTGTAATATTCTTAAGATTTTTAAGTAAAAATAACATCTGTCTTGATCAAAATAATGAAATGTAATTTTTTTCTTAATGTTTTGAGAAAATGCAAAAAGTATGCCTTTGCTTATATCCATTACAATGTATGAAACAAAGTGGCTCTTTTAGACGCCATTTTGGAGTCAGATTCATTAGTAAATGAATCAGGGCTGCAATTAAAATTGGTATATTATTTTTACTTAAGATAACAATTCTATAATCCTATTTTGGAAGATGATTCAGTACATCTATAAAAGAGAGCAAGACTTGCACAAACTCAAAGAAACATCTTATTAGTCCAAAGTCTTTATCTTTTAAAGTGTGTATCAGAATACTCTGGAATGTTCTACAGAGAATTACATGATTTAATCTTTGTAAGCCGACTGGTCAGGTTTGGTAGATGCAGAAATATTTGGTCAGCATACTTTTAAATATCACTACATAAGCTTTTGGAAAATTATGGCTGCCATTTCATTAATTGCGTAAAAGGAGTAATTAATAAGAGATTTAAGGATAACGTGATGTCACGGAAGGCTCAAGACTCAAATGAGTTTTAAATAGGGAAATTTAGAAAAAAAAATATTTATATTTCCTGAATGTGTGTATGACTTGATTGATTGATTAACGTATGTGTGTTTCTTTGCAGATGCGGTGCCTGCTCGCGTGACACCCTCGTGTGCCCAGATGGCGTTGCGGAGGAGGAGCTGTCTCAGATCCCTTCCGACGCCTCCTCGATGCACCCCCTCAACGACTCCTTCGCACCTCCCACGACCCTAGGGCAGCGACCCTGTGAGCCCTGGCCGGCGACCCGGCACCTCCTGCTGCAGGTGGCCCACTTCTGCCTGGCCGCTGCCTTCCTGCTGCCCACCGTGGGACGCCCCATCGCTCAATTCGGCACCCGACTCCTCCTGACAGCCGGGTTCCTGTCCGCCGGGGCGTGGGCCGCACTCCACTCGTGCTCGGGGCCTGACGTTCTAGCCTGGAACGCCACTCTTCTGGTGGCCAACTGCGCCCAGGCCGCGTATATCGTGTATCGCAGACTGCCTCCAAGGATCGCCCCGGATCTGCAGGAGCTCTACCTTAAAGTATTCGCTCCTCTCAAAGTGGGCAAAGACCAGTTTCGGCAATTGGTGCGACACGCCCACGTCGAGCCCCTGGACGAGGGTGAACATTACGCTTTAGAAGGAGTCACAGGGACGGACCAGAGACTGGCGGTTCTTCTCTCTGGAAAGTAAGAATCCCTTTTATGATTCTGATATAGTTTCGATGCTCCATCCTTTGGTTGATTTTCAGTTATAAACTTAAATTTCAATTATGTTACTTCATACAAATGGTTATTCACATTACAGGGGGAAGAAAAACTTTCCTTTATGAAAACATTCACTTAATTATGCATTTGCCTTTTCAACAGATTCTAAATTATTGTCTTTATGCGTTGCTTGCATATCTTCTCATTATGGGTTATGTATGCTTTGTCATCTGTTCGGAAGGGAAATCCGCCATATATCCCACTAGAATTATCTTTTTTGGAATATAGATAGGAATATTTAATGGATACTAAGAAATTGCTTATAATGCTTACATTTGTTAGGGTGAAAACAGCATTAGATAACTTAAAAGCTTTCAAAATACTATTCCGTTCAAAATTCATAGAACCTCGATTGGTTGACTTTGCACTAGAATAAACCTGTCAACATATAAATAACATGTAGAATAAAAATTTCACTTTATTGTATAGTTAAGAGACATTAACAAATAATAATGTGTATAGTAAAAAAAAGTGCTTATGTAAAAGGTGTTTTTTTAGAGTTATAGAACTTTAAATTGCAATAAAACAACGATGTATTATTCGATTGACATGAATTTTTTTTATTCAAAAGATAATCTTGTGGCATTACATTTTAAATATGATTTCTGGCATAGGACTGCCACGAATGGCTCGGATGTAGTCCAATCTGGACGTCCAATTTTCGATGACGTTTTCCAACATTTGTGACCGTATATCGGCAATAACACGGCGAATGTTGTCTTCCAAATGGTCAAGGGTTTGTGGCTTATCCGCATAGACCAATCACTTTACATAGCCCCGCAGAAAATAGTCTAGCGGTGTTAAATCACAAGATCTTGGAGGCCACTTCACAGGTCCAAAACGTGAAATTAGGCGGTCACCCAACGTGTCTTTCAATAAATCGATTGTGGCCCGAGCTGTGTGACATGTTGCGCCGTCTTGTTGGAACCACAGCTCCTGGACATCATGATTGTTCAATTCAGGAATGAAAAAGTTAGTAATCATGGCTCTATACCGATCACCATTGACTGTAACGTTGTGGCCTTCGTCGTTTTTGAAGAAGGATTCCACCAGCCCATAAAGCGCACCAAACAGTCAGTTTTTCTGGATGTAACGGTGTTTCGACATACACTTGTGGATTAGCTGCACTCCAAATGCGGCAGTTTTGTTTGTTGACGTAGCCATTAAACAAGAAGTGCGCTTCATCGCTAAACAAAATTCGCTTATGAAAATCGACCATTATTTTCGAAATAAAATTGCACAATTTGAAAGCATTGTTCAGGCGGGAGTCTATTCATGATGAATCGCCAAACCAAACTGAGAATCAATCACTTGACAGCTGTTAAATCGGTCGCCATCTTGGAAAGTAATGCCAACTTAAACTTCTATACCTGGAAAAAAAACACTCTGTATTATACCGTCGAACAATTTCATGAAATCATCGCCAAATGCCGCGTTGTACGGCCAATAAAGGAAGCCGTTCCCGCTCGAATCCACTAATAATAACGATGACAGCATTCGGCTTTTTTCCCCTTTTTTTTGCATTAGTGGTGTCTTTTATCTTGGTAAAATTGGTTAACCCGGCACTTCACGCGCAGGGTATATCATACCTACTGCCTAACTTTTTTCAAGACTCCGTCTAAACCTTTTTCGGAAAATAAATAGTTTATTGTGTAGCTGACTTTAAGGTCATATTCTCTGAGAGGCCCTAACTTGTAGGCGAATTCTAAATGTGTATCTTTGGATATACCGTCTCTTTGGGTTTGTCATACCCTGCACGTGAATCGCCGCTATATTTCTAAATGCATGAGCACGCTTTAAAATCTTTCTTATGCAGTGGCGCATTATTGTAATTATGATGAAAAAATGTGATATTTAAGTAATTTAATAGATATAGTACAACAGTATTTTCGGATGAAGAAAGTCTCTTTGCTGGGATGATGAGGAAGAATGGAATGATGGAGAGTATAATAGCGAGTATGATTCCTCTATTGAAATCTATCCAGACAATTTAACTGATGGAGCAATTATCGTCCTTAATTAAATGACCACATCATATTCAATGGATAAAAAATGACAATATTTTTTATGTTGTTGAACGTTGCGACAATAAATGCGCAAATTATTTTGTAAAGTAGTCAGATACCACCTACTGAACATCGAACCAGACGCCGATTTCTGAAGTGTTTTGAATTTCGATTAACAGAAGAATGTAAAAAATGTAAAAAGCAGCAAACAAGGCTTCTACGAAATTGAAAAAAATTAAGATCCTGTGAAAACATCGCACTCGCGACGAAGACAAAGAAGGGTATAAACCATGTACTGAATACCCCAATAAAAAGAACAGAAAAACTAAAATTACGTACGAAAAGTGTATTAAACATATTGTATTTCCTACTTTTCTTCCTTTTTCACCTTTGCATGTAAATTTTACGGTGAAAACAGAAAGTAAACACCCTTGGGTATGAGATACCCTTCGCGTGAAGTATATATATATATATATATATATATATATATATATATATATATATATACTATATATGTGTGTGTGTGTGTGTGTGTGTGTGTGTGTGTGTGTGTGTGTGTGTGTGTGTGTGTGTGTGTGTGTGTGTGTGTGTGTGTGTGTGTGTGTGTGTGTGTGTGTGTGTGTGTGTGTGTGTGTGTGTGTGTGTGTGTGTGTGTGTGTGTGTGTGTGTGTGTGTGTGTGTGTGTGTGTGTGTGTGTGTGTGTGTGTGTGTGTGTGTGTGTGTGTGTGTGTGTGTGTGTGTGTGTGTGTGTGTGTGTGTGTGTGTGTGTGTGTGTGTGTGTGTGTGTGTTCAAATCAAATATTCAATCTTTAATAAAGTACCGTCTATTCATCCATTCAAAGTAGAAAATGACTTAATTTTTTTTTGTATTACTTGTTTTTTTTTTTCAGTTTTTGCAGTTATACCTGATATACTTATTCCTTTTTAATTTTTAATATAAAACAGAAAAAGTTATGAATAAGTAACAGAGAAATTATTCAAACCCACACCGTTTTCATATTAGTCAAAATTAGGACTCACACACAAAATTATAGGAAACGTAATATCTTATTAAGTTATGAAAAAGGTAACACCCTTTTTGGAGTTACAAGCACTTTAAGAAGACTTTTTCAGTGTAAGTAAGGTTTAAATCCGTATGGAGTTAAACACTTGCTTAATGTTATGCTTCGGTGATATATATGTATGGATGAAAGATTGTTAGTTCTTTGTCATTTAATAAAAGTAAAATTGAAGAAAAAAAGAAAACACTTTTTATTCGTTAAGCTTAACTGTCGCTTCAATAAAAATGTCCTACGTTAGCTATGAATATTCAGACTACTGCCAATCAAAGGAAAAAAGTTACAAGGAAACTGTTTTCAAATTTACTAGTATTATTTTAAACATTAACAATCATAATTTTAAAAGTTAACAATAAAAAAAGTAATATTAACAATTATAAAAAATATTCAAAATTAAATAGTTAACATAAAACACAAAATAGTAAATTACAAATGCCTAAATATAAAATTATGAAATTCATCTTACAAATTTTTAATAATTATTTTTCAATATATAATATTTTCTATCTTTATATATAAAAATCTTCTGTGCGTGTGTATGTCACTACACTCCTCCTAAACGGCTGAACCGATTTCGATGAAATTTTTTGTGTGGGTTCAAGTAAATTCGAGAATGGTTTAGATTCACAATTCGGTCCGATATCGCAATTAGTTAAAAAGATATTAATTAAAAACATTCAAAAAATACAACTCGACATTCACCTGCATTGTTGTAACAACGCTATTGTTATAAACACACACACACACAAGTTACATAAAAAAAAAATTAAAATCAATTCCTATTTAGATCAACCAAGAAAAAATTTATTTTAGTTACTTTTTATTAAATACTTGCAATTAATATAAATATGTATATACATATGACAGAATCACAACATTAAGTGGTAATTAATTTTTATTAATTATCATTAAAGTATCGTATTGTCTTCCAAAACAATCGTGTCTATAAAATTTCCTTTCAACTGAATGCTTTAACACGTGAGAAAAAAAACCTTTTCAAGTTTTGACATAAGTCGCCAAAAAGGTCGCTAAGTCGTTAACGTGGCTATATTTGTAATTTTTTAAATAATTAGTTTTAATCAAAATTAATTTTTATTAATTATAATTAAAAAATTATTGTATTGTCATCCAAAATAATCATGTACATTACATTTCAGCTCACTTGAGCGCTTTAAAATGTATTTTATTAACGATTGAAAATTCCACCAAGATAAATAAATAAATAAACAAACAAACAAATAAAATATGTATAGAGATCGTGAGCTAATAGTAGGAATTGAAAAAGACGTAAGTTGGCGTCGAAAATTGATTTTCAGCCAAACTGACCAAATCCGGTCTTTATTGTTACGAAAATGCAGACGCGCGATTCACGCTTTTTAGCGTTTTTAATTAATATCTTTTCAAATAATCTTTATATATGTAATTCTTCTAAACCTTTTTAAGTTTTGACACAAGTCGCCAAAAGTGATACCAACGTGGCTGTATTTGTAATTCCTTAAATAATTAGTTTTAATCGATTAATTTTTATTAATTATAATTAAATTATTGTATTGTCAACCAAAATAATTATGTATATAAAATTTCAGCTCAATTGAGTGCTTTAAAATGTATTTTATTAACGATTGAAAATTCCACCAAGATAAATAAATAAATAAATAGAGAGTGTGAGCTAATAGTAGGAATTGAATTAAGTCAATTCCCACTTAGATCAAAAAAGAAAAATTTTATTTCAGTTACTTTTTATTAAATAGTTACAATTAATATAAATATGTAAATACATGTGACAGAATCGCAACATTAAGTGGTAATTAAATTTGATTAATTATCATTTAAGTATCGTATTGTCATTCAAAACAATCGTGTATGTAAAATTTCAGTTCAACTGAATGCTTTGAAATGTGAGGAAAAAAATCTGTTAAAGTTTCGCCCCAATTTGCTAAAAATGAAGCCAACGTGTCCGTATCTGTAATTTTTTAAATAATTAGTTTCAGTCAATTAATTTTAATTAATTATAGTTAAGTTATCGTATTGTCATCCAAAACAATAGTGTATAGAAATTTTCAGCTCAAATGACCGCTTTAAAAGGTGAGAAAAAAACTTTTAAAGTTTTGACACAATTCGCCAAAATGGTCGCTAAGTCACCACAGTAGATTTTTTTTTTTTTTTTTTGTAATTCTTTGAATAATTAGTTTTAATCAATTAGTTTTTATTACATATAACTAAATTACTGTATTGTCACCCAGAAAAAATCATGTATATAAAACTTCAGCTCAATTGAGCACTTTTAAATGTATTTCATTAACGATTGAATATTTGAACAAGATAAATATACTATGGAGAATGTGAGCTAATTAGAGGAATTGAAAAAGAAAAGGGTTAAAACTTTTTAAATGAAGAGGGGGATTTCTCTATAAAAAAAGAAAAATAAAAGATGAAAGTAAACAAATGAATACAATTGCGGTATATTGCTTTAAATTTTCGCTTACATTTACGGGAGAAGGTAAACAAACAAAATGAACGATTCACGACTCCATAAACTTCATCTATAAAGTCGTAACCTAGACCATGGATTGTCTAATAGATATTCACCCGAGACATTTTGCTGGACAGTGCAGTTTGTTGTTTCAGAAAACCTTATATAACACGATTCCCTTTCCTTTATTGTATGTATGAAATGGTGAGTATCTGTGTCTTATTTTTAATGCGATGTTGTTTCTTAAACATTAGGCAGGTCTATTAGCTTCAAAGTATTGTTTCTTTTATTCTCTTGTATCATTAACTTCGCATACCGCAACGAAAACGCAATCCGAGGAAAGAATTCTATTAAGAAATACAACTTTTTTCTTTCGAGCATTTTTTTTTCTTTGAAACATGTTTTACTTAAGTATCATTCAGTTAATGCTGTTAACCAGTTACAAAATGTCATAGCAATTTTTTTTCATGAATACTTTATTAAATAATTAATTAGCAAGGGGCTGTAGTCCGACACCGCTTTTCAATATTTGCTTTCCCCAATAGTGAATTTAATTTTCAAAAATACGTTATAACAGTTATAAATTTCTTTTACAATTCGTATGTGGATAGTCTAAATATCCACCACCCGCTTGGAGAAAAAATTTTAATATGTGGCTAGACGTATTAGTCAATGCCCACGAAAGGATTAATGAACTTTTCCTAAAAGTTATAATAAAAACATTTCATTTCTCTGAAAATGAAAATATTTAAAAGTTAAAGGTAGCTATTCATTTTAATGATTGGGCTAATTAAATTTGATAGAATTTTAGCCATGATGAGGGATTATTACTTATTAAAAGGTGTGTGAGTGAAAGCGTATACAAATCTTTGCTCCTTCAATTTTATGTTGAATTATAAAAAAGATCTCTCAGCCATGAATAATGCTGCTAAAGAATTTATGCCGTACTTACTCGAATCTAAGCTCTTACTCGAATCTTTTTTTCCAACATTAATGCTACTGTAAATCGTGTGCGGCTTACAATCAAAGGAAAAAATTCGTTGGATGGGACAGTTAGAGCCATTACAGGTTCATGTATGTATTTAATAGTTTATAATAGTGTTTAAATAGCTGATTATTCACTTCTTGTTAGTTCTCCTTTTAAATTTATTTTAATTTCGTAAAACTGAATATCAATGAACCACTTTACATTATTTTTCATTTTTCACAAAATTTTGTTGAGAATTTGGGGTGCGGCTTAAAATCGATGGCGAATTAGATTCGAATAAGTACGATAATTCTTTACTACTGACATGTGAGAAACATATCACTTATATAAATTTTTAAAACCTAATTGAGAAGGTTCTGAGTCTAAAAGAGTCTCAGATATTTATCAATAAAATTATATATTTTATTCACATTTGAATAAAACATTATTCTTTGCTATTTTCCTTTTTTATATTTTTGAAAACTTCAATATGAAAAATACATTTCCTTTTTGTGAAAAAAAAATTCTGTTCTTACAAGAATTGCTCCGATAAAAGTATATGTCCTTAAACATTTTATTGGACACACACTGAAAAAAACAAAGGTGGTTAAATACTAAGAAGGTTTGCAAAAAGATTTTGTATTTCAGCTCTATGATCATAGATAATTCCTTTTCTTACAGTTCTACAGAATAAAGTTTTTTTTAAGGAAATTTAAGACTTATTTCAAAAGTTTCGTCCTAAGTAAATGCTTTTATGAAGAAGTTTCCTGAACTTTACTCCAAAAACCGTTTGCTGTCCAAGTTTGTGGAATGATGTTCTGGGTACCAAAAATCAATAGGATGTCACTCAGACGAAATGCCTTTCTGGAAATGTCGTGCTTTCAACTGAAGGTCAAAAGAATTCTGTTTAGATTCCACAGAGAGATATTGTAGCTTTTGTAAAAGAACAAAAACTGTTTTCCTCGAAAGAAAAAGGGAAATATTTCTTTTTTCTTTTGGAAAAATGGCTCACAATGAACGGCTAGCTTGAGGTAAGAAAAAATTTTTAACAGTAGACAACGGCCAAAACAAACCGTTTCTCTTTTTCGACATTGAATCAAGGTTCGGGTTCTATGCTAGCGAAGAAAAATTCTTCCCATATCAGCGAATAGCTTTGCGTTTTTTTTCTTCACGAATGTCCTCTATCTTTCTTTCTCTGCGATGTCCTTTCTACCAAAGATATCACTGTTTATCAGGGCTTCGTATCGTAATTTTTTTCGTTCCTGTTCAACTAAAAAAATATATCGGTCCAGTTCCGGTTTTCGGTTCAGTTACGAACGAATAACTTCATTTTATGTATATTCTTATTTGTACTAAAAATATAATTCTATTGTAAACAAAAAATATAATTCTACCAAAATTTAGCTATTATTCTTTTTTTAATTGATACAATTAACCCGCATGTACGAGCGATGAGCAGAAAACAACGAGCATTGGCATTATTATCCGTTATCAAAATCGCATTTGACAACTACGTTTATGATTCTGATTTGTCAGTCTATAAAGAAGTTTATACAAACATTCGTGGATGATCGCATGCTGAGATGAAAAATATATAACTCACACAGACAGATATTTTTCATAAAAAATCATCTATACTTCTAGTTCCTTCATCTAAATTAAATCTGCCTTTTGCAAGTAGTTTCATGTGAAAGTGAAACAGAAAAGTACTAGTGAACATCAAAACAGGAAATCAAGAAACAATGCACATGTAATGAGAATAATTATATGGTTGTCGTTGAATTAGAAAAGATTGATAAGTGGATTACATAGCAAGATGACTGAAGATATATCGAACCGAAATAAACCGATTTTTTTCGGTTCAGTTCCGGTTTTCGTTCCGATCAAAGTAACGATTTTTTTCGGCCTTATGGTTTGGTTCCGGTTCAAAGCCTTGTTTTTTACGTCGAGTCCGACTGTAAATAATTTAGAAGAATTTAATTTCTCACTATCTATATTCAAGACTAGCCATTACCCACCCATTTCTCTGGGTATTTCAATTGATGTAAGATAATATATTGTTTTCAAGTTACTGATATCCAAATCCTAGTGCTATGCTTTCAATTGTATTGAAAATATTCTTATCATTCTCGCCTCTTAACTTAAAAAGAGCAGAAGAATCTCTAAAACGGAAGTATAATAATTATTTGCGCCAACAAATGATTTCACAACACTTATTTTTAGCAAATCTCTACTCAACAAAATGAACACGCTTGCAAAATTTAAAGTTTTTTAATACTTTAAAAAAGGGAATTTTTGTCTATAACGCTTCTGTTATCTTCATCCCCCTCTCTTGGGCTTCAATTTCCACATAATCCGTTTTTAGTGTATTTCTACTCAACAAAAAAAAAACTTTACTAAATTTCAGGTCTGTCGGAAATCTCGCGAGAAGTGAGTGAACGGCTTTTTATCTTATATACAATTAATTATGATATAATTTTTCTATTTGCATGGCGACGCATTATTAACATTACTTGGTATTAAGATTTTCACAAATTCAAAGACAACTAGAGGAAAGGTCTTGAAACTTAAAACAGAAACAGTTTCCCTTCTATTCTTAAGTCCTCAGCCACTCAAAACAGCTAGAAAGTTCTTGAATATTCTGCTGAATCATAGCATCCCAATTGTCGAAGTCCAGTAGATGCTGCAATATATTGCTTTGGCTCACTTTAAAAATTTTACAAATTTTTTTTTTCAAAAGAGATATGGTTACCATTAATTTATTACATCTTTTAATGGACTAAATTCATGACAGTCGCATGATAATGGCAAACACGTGTTCTACAATGAATCCAATACCAAAATTAAAATAACTTGTACTTTTTATTCTATTCGTAAAACTTGGATAAAATTTCAAATTTCACACTTGGGTAAAAATGTTCATCTGTTATAAAAAGAAACTTCAACAATTTTTTTTTAAAATACACTCGTGGACAAAATTTAGCGCACCAAGAAATAATTGCGGGATTGTTACGAAACTTGCACGAAGGTACATATAGTGGAGATATGCAAATGATTAGAAATGCAGCGTGATTGCGCATTACGCGTAGCCGATAGAGAGCGTTTAACGTCGTTCTCCGTGGAGTATAAAACAGGTAATCATAGCTTCTTTGAGTGTGCTGAATCGTTTACAAAGGAAGGGCTGAGGTAGACAGGCCATTATGCCGTTTTCGAAAACAATATGAGCAGCTATCGCAGTTTGAGAGGGGGAGAATCATCGGCATGATGGAAACTGGGTGGTCAACTGGGCGAGTAGCTCGTCAATTAGGCCGCTCTGATTGTGTTGTGAGGAGGTGTTGGGATCAGTAGATCTGAGAGATGTCATTTACATGAAGACCAAGATCAGGAGACCCTCAGCAGACCAGTTGTCGAGAAGACTGCCACATCGTAAGAAATGCACGCGTACAGCCAACTGCTTCATCGGCCGCCATCCAGGAACAAATAGAACCTTTATTAGGGGCCCCTGTGTCTTCTCGAACCATACGAAGGTGCCTAGCTGAAGGACATTTGGTATCGTGGCGTTCATTACGTGTGCTGCCCTTGACGCTCACCAATCGACACCTCCGTTTGGAGTGGTGCCGTGCACGAGGAAACTGGATTGCAGCGGAATGGAATCAGGTCGTCTTCAGCGACGAATCCAGATTCAAACTCATATGTGATGACAATCGTGTTCGTTTGTGGAGACCGTGGGGTGAACACATCAATCCTGCTTTTGCTTTGCAGCGACACACCACGCCCACAGCTGATGTGATGGTATGGGGTTCCATTGCCTACAATACACGGTCAACCCTAGTATTGATCCGTGGCACCCTGACAGCCCAGTGGTATGTTCCTGATATCCTGCAACCACATGTGTTGCCACTCATGCAACGGCTCCCAGGAGCCATTTTTCAACAAGACAATGCTCGGCTTCACATGGCAAGGATGTCAGAAGACTGTCTCCTCACTGTTACTCCCTTCCTTGGCCTGCCCGATTCACAGATTTGTCTCCAATCGAGCATATCTGGGATAGTTTGGGATGGCAAGTTTGGCATCCCACGAGTTTGAAAGAACTAGAGGCAAGGTTACAGCAAATATGGAATGAAATGTCTCAAGACATCATACAGAACTTGTATGCCTCAATGCCTGATCGTATCGCATCGTGCATTCGCGCTAGGTGGGGTTCAACAGGGTATTAAATCTTTCGTTCTTTTGCATTTTCTCTGAAATAAATTATCCTTTTTCTTTGATTTTCTAATCTTACTTATATCAAAGTAGTCATTACGTATGTAAAACTTCGGTTCATTTTGACGACTCCTTCTTGGTGCGCTAATTTTTTTGTCCATAAGTGTATATTCTGCGAAGTAATGGTCGAAAATACCCATTCGACATCTCCATTCAAATCCATCTAAAACAGCTCTCTTTCGTTCGTATAATCCCATTCGCTCATTACATTTAGGACAATCATTATTCGAAGCAATAAATATTTCCTTCCTTCATGCACCATTCAATCAATTCTTTCTTAACTTTCGCATTCAACTAAGTAAAAAATTTCTAAGGTATATTCACTCACTCACGCAGGCATACTTCTAGTCCGGTGCCCTACAACTAAATAACGAAATTCGAAATGTCCGCCGGCAAAATACGAAAATTCCAGAAATAGTTTACCATATCTAGTGTATCAAAGTAAAGTTACCAAGATGGTGCAACTATCACCAACTAAAAAAAATTCGCGCCAAGAAAGTGGGCTCTCCTAGGACCGAATCTAATACTTGAATGGACAAGAAAGAGCATATCTCTTATCCATTCATGTGAGTGCTCCTCAACACATGTATGCAAACAAATAATTGTTGCTGGAAATCATTTTAAGGCGTGTCTTCCAATGACGGTACTTTTGCGTATAAATTGGACATTATCTGCTATAGGACTAATAATAATATTTGCAAGAACCTTTTTAAAATAGAAAAACATTTAATGCAGAAGTAATTGTCTTAAGCCAGTCAAATGTTAAAATGTATAAACAAATATAGGGAAAATTTTTGAGAAATAATTACAAAAGAAAAAGTGAAAAAGAATCCATGATTTTTAGTGAACTCGATAATGTTTTTAATAATAGAAGCACATGTTCGAAGAACTGCGAGGTGTCGACACCTGCTCTTAGACAACGTTATTGCAAATTGATTCATCTATTAATTAATTTTTTTTTAATTTATCGTACATTCAAGATGTGTATTTTATAATTTATTGCATATTCCATTTAAAATATGCAATTGGTCTTAATCTTAGGAATTATCATTTCAAGAATCATTTTTCTTTCGTACAATTGGATGTTATACGATAAAATTTAAAATTGCTAAACAAAAATTATAAAAAAACTATTTTAAATTATAAAAATTTTTAATAATATTTACAGTTTATCTGAATAAACTATTTTTGGAATGTTTTCATCTTAAAAATACGCTACAAAAAAAAACCCTTCGTTATTGGTTTTATTGCAGTGAATTTTTACAATCGAGAAACACCTGAAATTGATTAGTATTAGTCTTTATTTTAGTGTTTCTTGTGTTTTTCAACTGGCGTAAAACATTTCGAACACACTTTCATGCATTTTCAAATTGTATGTAATTCGAAATATCGTCAAATTTTTACTTTTAATTGGATAATTTTTTTAAAAAAATTTATCCAATAATTTTTTACATAAAAAAAGAAAGAAAACTTAATTAAAAAACAAGTTAACAAATATATGCTATCCACGTATATATCCTACTTTCATCACAAAATAAATTTTAAAATTTCATTTTCAACAATCGCCTAAAATATATTCTTTGCTTCTACTCGCTAAACCAGCGATACTCCCCTGCGCCCCCGAGCCTTTTTAAGGGGCCCGGTCGTGGCCCATTGCTCTGAGAAGTTTACTTATTTCAGAACATTGTATTAAAAGTTTGGTGGGAAATTCTTTGTCAAGAAATCAACTTTGCTTTTTGCTGTCGTACGGGTACAAATTGATACCCTTTTCCTATTTGGAACGGTTGAGGTTATTGATAACAGACAACAGTGGAGTAGCGACAATTTTATGAGTGGAACTAATTTTTAATTATCTTTCATATCTTGCAAGTGAAAAATATTCGAAAAAAATTAATCGTTTCAAGACGTTTGGGAAGTTGACTATTTTGTAGTGAAAAACAAACATGGATCAGTAATTGTTTGATTTGTCACGAAAGTGCTGTATTTAAAAAAAATACCAATAAACAGGAATCATACCAATAAACAGGAATCATTCAATGACACTTTTCCTCGAAGATCTCTTTCAAGGGGTGATAAATGGGCTTTCTTGTATAATCTTTGTAACGGCAACAAAATGTTTCGTCAGTGGTAACAAAGATATCCTAGGAAGTTAGTTATATTATTGGTAATCATATGAAACTATTTACTTATGCAGAAATTGTGAAGGAGTGTTTCTTAAATGCTTCTAATTTAGTGTTAGGTACAAAAATAATAATTAAAAAAAAGCAAAACATGAGTTATAATGCTTTGATCAATTTCCCACATTTTAAATTTCCAATACTACCTTGAAGCCTCTCCCTTCCCCATGTATCCTCATGCTGCGGCTCGAGTGAAATAGCTGACATATGTAAGTGGCCCAGCAGGAAAAAAGGTTGAGTACCCCTGCGCTAGACTGATATATTTTCGCTCCAATACGGCACCCAGGAATATATTTGAGTGGTAAAATTTATTACTAGTCATTTAACACATACACAGGGCGTGGCGTAGGAAATGGCACTTTTTCAATGGGGTGAGACACACAAAACAAAATGCATAACAAGTACATAAAAATTGCAATACCATTAACCATTCCAAAGCTCACTACATCACCTTCGCACCCACGAAGTGAAAGGTTATGCAATAGCGTTAAAGGAGGGGCAGATGAACAACTAGCACGTGCAATACAAATAAATACTGTTAGACGGCAACATTTTTTTGACCTCAATGCGCACATGCTATGCTGTCTCAGGATTTAGAGTTCTTCCAATTCCCGTGAAATATATCGTTGTTTTGTTAGAGATTTGTTATATCATTATAAATGCAATAGGCTTATTTCCTTTCTAGTGCATGAGTATTTTGCATTACTTAGTTTTTAAGCAGCAATTTTTATTTGAGAGATTTTAAAGTGAGGAAATGGCAGCAAAAATGGACCGTCAGATGCAAATATACTATACTAGCTCCGCTGGGTTTATCATCATATTTTATGACTATATATTGTTTTTATAATATTTTTAACTACTGGTGCGGTTCTCGAAAGTGCTATTTCATTTCGATGTAAACTAGCACTTCCCCTAAACATTTAAAAAGAACTGAAAAAATTATTTTTGCATTTTCTAGTAGCCCATATCATTTGGAAGCTTGTCACCAAATTTCAGATCTGATAACAAATTAATTTTTAAGATATTTGAAGTTTTCTGAGCTTATATAAGTTTTGGTTTCGCTTTCATTTTAAAGCATTTTTCCACTCTTAAATGGAGTTAATTAAAAATATGTTTTGAGCACAATCAGCTCTTTCAGTGTGAAATAGCTATTAATTTCAATTTTCATTATAAAAATCATTTCTGCTTGATTATATTTTGAGTTTCTTGAGTTTTCATAGTTACTTAATTCAGATTCGTTTCAAGGCTAATATTTGTTTCAAAAAATAATTTCCATAACATAGGAAACTTTATCATTAATTTTTCCTTTTGTGAAAATGCCATGGCCAAAATGTTCTCAGGTTGCTATGAGAAATAATATTTCGAAGAGGTGGAAAGCTACTGAAAATGAAGTTTCTAAAAATCAGCCCTCAGTTGATATTACAATTAGACCTCCAAATACAAGTATTCTGAATTCCAGTATAGCAGATGAAGCTGAATATTTCCATGATGTGCCAAATTGTACATTGTAGTAAACATATTATAGTACTTTATTTT
Organism: Trichonephila clavipes; assembly: GCA_019973935.1. NCBI lineage: Eukaryota > Metazoa > Arthropoda > Arachnida > Araneae > Nephilidae > Trichonephila > Trichonephila clavipes. The sequence continues at coordinate 683,633 of BMAU01000078.1, forward strand.
AGTATTTTAAGTCGCGCAACAAAAGTTCAAACTTGCTAAACTGCCCCAATTTAAAACTGAAAAAAAAATTAAATTTTATGTACAAACCTGGTGATTTTTAGCTTTAGTACCCTTATTATTTTGTACATAAATACTTCGTGTTTTAAAACTTTTGTGGAAATATTAGGTTACGATTAACCTGAATAATCTGTCATCGTACCAAATGAAAACAATATTATGCAAAAATATATTCAGAATTAAAAGAAACGTTTTCAATCATAATGAATTGAAGTAGTGTTTTAATGTAGAATATGCATTGAAAAATAATATATTAAAACCCAGAGAGCTTTGCGGTTATAATAAGTATTTGTTTTATACCTTTACAAACTTTAACTGCGTTTTTCTCAGACTTTCAGTTTTGAAGGTTTAAGTGTATTTTAATCCCTAAGACTCTTTTTCTGTTCATCATAAAGTCTTGAAATATTTTGTATATACTCCCAAACGTTTGTTCCATAAAAGTTAGTATGGATTTAGGTCTGAGATTGCTAGTTATTTCTTTAAAAAAATGCTAAAGTTAATAGTAAAATTTTTGTGTTTTTCCAGGTTTAGCTAGAAAAGTAATTATCAAAAAATAACAAGGAAACAGATTTTAAAATCCATACAAATTTTTCTTTGCAATAAGAAGCATAAATCCCTTAAAATGACTAAAAAATTTTAAAAATTGAGCATTTTATAAAAGTTTGAAAAAAAAACTTCAAAAATTCTTAATTTTTTAAAACTGTAAAATATATATATAATGGTTCGTCAAACTGACTTTTTGCTTTCAGAATCAACTTAATAATATAATTTGAATATAAAACATAAATTATTTTTATTGTTATATATATATACTGAATTTTGAAAAAGTGTACTGTGTAGCATAAACTATTAAAGCGTATTTTTTAGTTTTTTTTTTAACTATGATTCATTAATACAGATCCCTAATAAAGGGTGTTTTTTTAGAGGTATAGAACTTTAAATTGCAATAAAACAACGATGTATTATTCGATTGACATGAATTTTTTTTATTCAAAAGATAATCTTGTGGCATTACTTTTTAAATATGATTTCTGGCATAGGACTGCCACGGCTGGCTCGGATGGAGTCCAATCTGGACATCCAATTTTCGATGACTTTTTCCAACATTTGTGGCCGTATATCGGCAATAACACGGCGAATGTTGTCTTCCAAATGGTCAAGCGTTTGTGGCTTATCCACATAGACCAATGACTTTACATAGCCCCACAGAAAATAGTCTAGCGGTGTTAAATCACAAGATCTTGGAGGCCAATTCACAGGTGCAAAACGTGAAATTAGGCGGTCACCAAACGTGTCTTTCAATAAATAGATTGTGGCACGAGCTGTGTGACATGTTGCGCCGTCTTGTTGGAACCACAGCGCCTGGACATCAGGATTGTTCAATTCAGGAATGAAAAAGTTAGTAATCAGGGCTCTATACCGATCACCATTGACTGTAACGTTGTGGCCTTCATCGTTTTTGAAGAAGTACGGACCAATGATTCCACCTGCCCATAACGCGCACCAAACAGTCAGTTTTTCTGGATGTAACGGTGTTTCGACATACACTTGTGGATTAGCTGCACTCCAAATGCGGCAGTTTTTTTTGTTGACGTAGCCATTCAACCAGAAGTGCGCTTCATGGCTAAACCAAATTCGCTTATGAAAATCGACCATTATTTTCGAAATAAAATTGCACAATTTGAAAGCGTTGTTCAGGCGTGAGTCTATTCATGATGAATTGCCAAACCAAACTGAGAATAAATCACTTGAGAGCTGTTAAATCGGTCGCCATCTTGGAAAGTAATGCCAACTTAAACTTCTATACCTGGAAAAAAAACACTTTTTATAACATAACTTTTCCAACATGCCCCCTTCCCCTTGATTGGTTAACAAATACTTTCCCCAAACATAATTTTTTGTTTGTTTATCTTCCAGAATGAAGGTGACGTGTGAGGAGATCCTTTTACATTACTTACTACCTACCGAGTTTGTAGATTCTCCCGAATGGGAATCTTGCGCCTCCAACACAGATAAACACTTCCAGGTAAGTTTATTCAATTTCTTCTCTACATACATTTATGTATATACTAGCCATCCCGACAGACATTGTCCTGTACACACGTCTTAAATCCGAAAATTACAAACTTTTTTGAATAAATTGTAACTATCTGGACCGTTTTGGTGAAATTTTTTATAAAGAAATTTATTACAATACCTGACATCATCATATGTACAGTTACCACAATTCGACCTACCGATTGCGTGTAAGTATGTACACTGGTGTGCAAAACTTAAGCAACAGGTGGGTTTATTGCCATAACTTCACGAAAAATCATCTAAGAGACATGAAATTCAGAAATGAGGGAGAGTATTATGTATGTAAAGGATGACGAAAGCATCGGTGCTGAAAAAGGAATACAATGCATACGGTATAGAATCAAACAAAAACAAGCTTTATTGAACGCATAGTATCGTGACTCATGAGGGTCTATCCAACAGGAAGAACAACAAGCAGATGTTCCTTAATATAGTATATGCCCTCCCCTCACTGCAATGGTTGCTTCTCACCGTCTCCGTATACTCAGAACCAGCTGGTACAACATTTCTTGCGGTAGGAGTACCCATTCTTCAATCAGCATCTATTTGAGTTGTTGGGTGTTCTCCGGATGATGTAAGCGTGCTGCAATACGTCTCCCTAAAGCATCCCACACATGTTCGATGGCATTTAAATCTGGGGAGTACGCTGCCCAATCCATTCGAGTGATATCTTCACTTTCCAGCAGCTCCTCAACAGCAAGAGTCCGATGTGGCCATGCATTGTCATCCATAAAAATGAAGTCTGGGCCAATGGCATATCGAAACAGACGCACATGGGGAAGAAGTACCTCCTCACAATAGCGATCCCCGATTACAGACCCTCTATCGAAAATGTGGAGCTCAGTTCGCCCGTTCAGCATAATGCCTCCCCAGACAAGAACTCCAGGACCACCGTAATGGTGTCTTTCCTTGATGTTACTGGTATAAAACCGTGTCCCGATCTCTCTCCAAATCAAAACGCGTTGAGAATCGCTTCTGGTACTGAACCGACTCTTATCCGTAGAAAGGACACGACTCCATTGATCAGTTGTCCAGTTTTTGTACTCTCTGCACCACTGTAAACGGTAGCGTCGGTGGTCAACTTTCAACGGGAGGCAGCGTTCAGGACGGTGGGCGAATAGGCCCCCTTTGTGAAGGCGTCTGGCCACAGTAAACCACGACACTTGTCGCCCCGTTGCTGTAGAGAGTTGCTGAGCAATGACGCTTGCTGACTGCCGTCGGCCTCTTTTCGCCTGCAGGATGATATATCGGTCATCCCCTGCACTTGTCGTCCTCGGGCGGCCACCACCAACCTTTCTAACAGCTGTACCTGTGGTTTGGAACGCTTTCCAAGCGCGCGAAACGACACTTTTGTTGATTCTGAACTCTGCAGCTACACTGGTGACGGTACGCCCCTCCTCCAGCTTTTCGATCATTCTTCCATGTGTGAAGTCGTCCAGGTGATTTCTTCTAGCCATATTTCACGAACTGACTCACTGGCACTTGCAATGAATATGTTGAATTGCGTCTCCGTCCTTCATTTTATTCTACTGTTGAGCAGCGCGCGCCGACATCACGTGTTTTGCGTACGCTTACGTCGCTTCTGACGTTTGGTTCCTGATATTTTCATACGTATGACGTTTCTACTGACTTACTTGTTCACTGTACTAATCTCCAGACCTCCTTTTCTGCAATTTCATGGCTATCTGCTAAATTTTTACATTGTTGCTAAGTTTTGCACACCAGTGTATTTATTATGAACCAACTTGAAGATAGAAGCTCTTCTGAATGCAAACTTAAATTTGTTTTGATTAAAGAGTAAAAAAAAGATGAAACTCGAGCTATTTTCTTTACAAGTATATTTTTAATGCACAAAAAATAAATCTATCATAATGCCATTGAATGTACAATGTTTTTGGTTAATCCTTGAGGGGTATAGACAAACAAATGCGATGGTTTGCCAAACCTCGGACATGCAACATATAATTGGCCGTGCGAAAAGCAAGGGTTTTCTGAATCTGAGCCACAAATTGTCATTGTTTGACCTTGTGACTTATTAATGGTTATAGCAAATGCCGAGCGAATTGAAAATTGCAAACATTTGAATGGGTAGGTGAGTCTGGGTCACCTACCCATTTATGTTAATCATTAGGATCTGGGGTAGAAGTACAACTTCACCTTGAAGTTTGCCGCTCAAAATAGTGGCCTAAAGAATATTGCCCATGATTTTTTTTATGAACAATCGCGCGCCTTTACATAATTTTGGCACATTTTTAACTAATTACGATATCGGACCGAATTAAGAATCTAAATAATTCTTTAATCCACTTGAGCCCACACATAAAATATCATCCAAATTAGTCCAGCCGTTTTGGAGGAGTTCAGTCACATATACACCCACAGAAGAATTATGCATGTAAAGATATATGCCGTATCGTGTCGAAATGAATCATCTTTCCGATTCTGTGATTATTTTTTGTCTGATTTTGATAGAAAAATTAGACAGCAATTTTAAAAACGGCGAAAATATCGGAAAATTCTCCCCTCTTATTTCTTTTTTTTTCTTGCCGCGTATTAGCAGAATAAACAGCACACACAGGGGTAAAACAATTATGCGTTTTAAGGTTTTTAAATAATATATTTTTAATTAATTGCGATATTGGACCGAATTGGGAATCTAAACCATTCTCGAATCCACTTGAACCCATACAAAAAATCATCAAAATCGGTCCAGACGCTTAGGAGGAGTTTAATCACATACACACGCACAGAATTACATTTATAAAGATTATTTGAATAGATATTAATTAAAAACGCTAAAGGCATGATTCCTCTGCATTTCCCTAGGTCTTTACGTCATTTTTATAACAATAACGTTGTTACAACAATGTAGGTGAATATGGAGTTGAATGTTTTTAATGTTTTTAATTAATATCTTTTAAACTAATTGCGATATCAAACCGAATTGTGAATCTAAACCATTCTCGAATCCACTGGAACAGACACAAAAACTTTCATCAAAATCGGTCCAGCCGTTCAGGAAGAGTTTAGTCACATACACACGCACAGAAGATTTTTATATATAAAAATATATCTTGTTCAAATTTTCAACCGTTAATAAAATACTTTTTATTCATTCACTCAAATTCAAATAAATTTTTTAAACTTGTAGTGGATGACACTTGATGTAAATACAATTTTTTCAACTGTTAATTCATTAATTAAATTAATTTTAGTTTTGAATGAGAGAAAAAAAATTAAATTTGTTCCGATTGAAGGCAATAGATGGCAACAGTACACATTGATTATTGCAAGGAAATTTGCTTTCTATTTTTCCACTTAATATATATTGTGATTCTGTCATATGTACATATATACATATTTGTAGTAATTATAATTACTTAATAAAAAAGTAACTAAAATAAAATTTTTCTTGGTTAACCTAAGTAGGAATTGACTTAAAAAAAGACGCTTTTATATTACTTGGTTTAAATGTTTATACATTTATTGTCATATGTCTTTTTGCATTTAAAAATTAAAACAGTTTGAGGAGTAAGCCGTCACCCGGTGTAGTATGGTAACTCGTTTAAAACACCAAAAACAACAGTGCCGAAAACAAAGGCATAAATTAACAGGGAAGTGTTCAAGAAATTGTAACCTCACACACACACACATAACTCAAATATTTTTTTAAATTTTTCCTACTTTAGTGGTTGATCGGCTAAGTAAGGTTGCGGGTTCGACTCCTGCCCAAGTCGGTGGATTTTCATAAGCAGAAAATTGACAGTGGTCACCTCGCAAGATTATGAGGCATGTAAAATATTCCTTGAGTGCCTGTTTGGCTTAGGTGCTATCGTTAAAATTAAAATCCTAAGCACAGTTTCGCAACGCCAGAGCTAAGGTGTCTCTCTCTGGGGAGGAAACTGGGTGTCAAAATTACCTGCGGTGATTGGTATCCACCTATATGGTACCGCACTAAAAAGAGATCTTAAGTTACGGAGAATGGATTAGATCTGCAATGGTAAAACACCAATTCGCAGCCCATTAGAAATAGAAAAAGAACCTTTTAGGGGCTGTGCCACGCCAAAATACGCACATGTTTCCTACCACTACATACATAATTAAAAATATTGCGTTCTGAAGTAACATTTTAATAGGAATCAGAAAAAATAGGTTTCCACTTGCCAAAATGGTATATATATATATGGGAGTCCGAATAAAATCTTCGAAAAAAAATCAGACTCTTCAGAAGTCGGGATTTTAAATTGGTGAGGTGGTTGTCTAGGTGTAAGTATTAAAGGGTTAGTGATTAATTAATTGAATCAAAGTCATTTAAACGTAGACACTTCATTTAAGTAAAAAAGAATTTATTTCAAGTTAAAGGGAAATATTTACAAAGACAAAGACATGCAGGAATTAGGTTAATTGAAAGTTGAGTTATACCTTTAGAAGACGGGGAAATTAATTACCTTTCTCATGCTTGGACGTTTGGACTGAGATCGCGCTGGGCGTGAAATGCGCTAAAAACGTGACGTGTTGAACCGGCGGTGGTTAGTAGGCCTCGGCCGAAAAATTATTCAAGCCGTAACTACGGAAGCTCACTAGACGGCGCTGCTTCGGAATGCAGTAATAAACAAAATTGACATTAATGGTCCTCTGAAAAGGATATGACTCAACCTTTTAACAAAATGTTTCAAAGGGAAAATCCTACATATATATATATTCATTTTGATTTCCTACCTTTTTCCTCTGTGTGTCATATGTAAAATTCATATCATTTTTCCTTTTCCTAGTCTATCTAGTTTCAGATTTAATCAACAATTTTATTTTTATATAGATTTCTCTATCTCTTATTTTTATTTTTTGTTAAGAGTAAATTAAATGAAGCAGAGCGTGAGAGGAACACTGGACACTTAACTATAGCAATATATTAAACCTTTTTTGTTAGTTATTACTAGTTAGCCGGATTTTTTAGTTTTAGATGGCAAAATTAAAGTCAATACTTAAATAATCTCACAAAGTTAAATAACTTTAACAATTTAATGAATGACATCGGGTTTTATTGTATTGTTACTTTTGACTATTGAGAACATTTAAAAACATGATACAGTTAGAAATTTAAGATATTTAAGCGCGCGGTATTTTAAGATATGCGTTTTAATGAGATTCCTAAATTGGATTTTTGACGTAAATTTACTTTAGATTTTCTTCTTCTGTTTGAATGATTATTTAATGAGAAGTTTTTAATAACTAATTTTTATGATTATTTAGATACATAAATATTCTAGATTCGGAAACAGAAATTAAATTAAAGGAAAATGAAATATAGTTATACTATCTCGTATTTTGTAGCGAAATACCCAGCCTTTCTGTAAGTACTAATTTAATTTCTCTTAATTAATTACAAAAAAATTCCGGCATTTTGGTCTAAGAAAAGTTCAATGGTCACAAATTCTTACTAATTAATTTTTTAGATAAGTGTATTTTTAAACATTTGTTAGCTATGAACAATGCTTATGAGAATCTCAGCATGCAAGGGATAAGAGCTATGGCAAGGATTTATATGACCAATTAGGGTGGTAAATAAATCATGTATTAATTTTATCGAAATAATAATTTTAATCAAAAATTAGAATTTTAAAGCGCCCTATTGGCACGGACCTAACAATCTATCTCTCTGGCCCTTGGGGAATGCACCAGCACCAAACGGCTCGTCCACACATCTCGGCACTTTGTACACCATGTCGCCATTCTTTGTTTGAAGCAATTCTCCCACCGTCCTCCGAGGCGTCAGTCTCCTCTGTCTGATCAGCCCCGTCAATTGCCACACAACGGGACACTGTTATGTCTATTATGGCTTACAGACATACGGGCGTTCAGACCCGAGGCCAAACAATGGACAATGACCCCAAAGCCACGTGCACTGTCTCCAACCTACAAGCGAGCCACCTGCTTTAATCTATCAAACTAGACATGTATAGAAGGGTGGGGGCTTATCAATGCGCCATCGTTTCTTCTCACATAACGTTGTAATGACCAAAGTCGTCAGCCAATCAGACGTGTTGATGTTTAATATATAAATGCATTGCGCCTTACACAGTTAATCATATAAAAAAAATCTCAGAGGATGTAACATGGAAAGCGAGAAGGAGCATGTGAGACATTGTTTGCTATGCGAGTTCCATAAAAAGAGTACGGCAGCTGCAGCATATCACAATGTTTGTCAAGTTTATGGGGAGGAAACAACACACCATTATTATTCAAACTTTTTCGATTCACGGAACCCCTAGAACTAGAAAATGTTTTTATTATAGAACCCCTAGAACTAGAAAATGTTTTTATGGAACCCCTAGAACTAGAAAGTATTTTCGTGGAACCCTATTTCACAAACACAGTTAAAAGAATATATCTTAAAATAATTTATAAATTAGATTAACAATATAAATCACTGTAAAGGCAATTAAAAAAAATATTGCATTTATTATTAAAACAATTTAATCTCTACTTTTAATATATTTATGTATTTACTCATTGATGATATTAATTTGTTATATTCAAGTGTCATCTATCCATGCATTATGTTTAGTAACTGGAATATGTGCTTGTCCATTTTTTCACACAAACTGACTTAGTCTTAGGTCTATTGAGAATAACTGCAATCGCATTACATATTCTGAGTCATTTGTTTCTAAACTTTGTTTTTGTAACCACTCACGGTGAGAAATACTTTTTACTTATACAAATCAATATGAATGGCATTAAAATGTTAATAGCTGTGCGAGAAATACTGTGTATTTTGCATGAATTTGCAACCTAAAATTTAGACGATTTTCTTGCATAAATTTAGATTTTCACCAATAAATCTGTTGATAAGTTATTCCCCCTATCCTTTATTATAAGTGTTTTTTCTCCAAATACAAAAAGGTTCATTTTGCATTAGAAAACTATTAGATTCAGCAAGTGTTTGGAGACAATGTTTTGGGGGTCACATACATTAAGGAGTGATTTAACCAATTCAAAAATGATCGCTTGCCAGTAGAGAGTGACCAGCATTCAGTTTTGCAAGATATTGTACTAACGAGTATAAAATTATGTCATGGAGTGAGTGAACATTAACGTCGCGCTGTTCAGCTACACGAGGGCTTTTGGCGACGGACCTCGTAATTTCGAACCATGCTCAAGTGACGTGGACGACACCTGAGCGACACAGGCGACTGGAAGACCGATATCGCGTTTTACCGTGGCCAGAAGGCTGCACGGTGGTGGTCTGTTTGCACGACGCCCTGTACGGTGTGTACCTTTAACGCCTGCCCATCGGAGAAGGCGTTTTCTGTGGTGCCGAGAACACCGGAATTGGAGAGACAATGAATGGGTACGAGTACTCTTTACAGATGAGAGCATATTCAGTTTTAGTAGCGATTCTCATCGCATACTCATCTGGAGAGAGCGGGGAAGCCGCAATCATCCCTCGAACATCATTGAAAGGGACAGGTATGGAGGTCGCGGTGTTCTCGTTTGGGAAGGCATCATGCTTGGTAGTCGTACAGACCTTCACATCTTCGACGCAGGTTCAGTCAACGGGACCCGTTATTGTAACGAAATTCTTCTTCCATATGTGCGTCTTTTTAGAGGCGCTATGGGTCTGCAATTCCTTTTCATGGACGACAATGCACCATGTCATCGCACAGTAGCTGCCGAACAGCTCTTAGAGAGTGAGGATATTGAACGTATGGATTGGCCGGCATGATCTCCGGATCTCAATCCCATCGAGCATGTATGGGATTTTCTAGGCAGACGCTTGGCAGCTCGTACCTTACCACCAGTAACGATTCGGGAGCTTCGATTGGCGCCGCAAGACGAATGGGCAGCAATGCCTCAACAACTCATTGACACCCTCATTCTCAGCATGGGCAGACGCTGTGAAACCTGCCTAGCAGTCAGGGGAGATCATATCCCCTACTAAAGACCGGATGTTTCTTGCTGGACACCCATCACAGGGATGTTTCGGCCTTCAGTCGCATTGCGCTCCATGCTACTTTTTCAATAAAGCTTTTTATCTCTCTGATTTCTCTTTTAGCAAGTGTTACTTACATATTACACATGTCCTTACGTATTGGGGATCTTACGGTATTAAATGTGTTGATTTGGAAAGCTTTTGTACAAAGTTATATTGAAAAAACCGTCTCGTCCTTAATTTTTGCACTCCAGTGTATACTCCCGCCTCGAACCCTTCAAGTTTCAAAAGGGGAAAAAACTGGCATTTAACATAGAGTGTACAAAATAAGGCAATAAGATACGTTAAATGAAATACCACATTCTTACCCAATAATATTTCAGAAAATATGTAAAAATTTTTGTAACAAGAAAAACTAATTTCTCAAAGCGATCCAAATGCCGCCCTTAAAATTTGCCGCCCCGGGCAGGGGTCAGGTTTGTTCGGTTCTAGAGCGGTTACTGACAGCTAAGAAATGAACTGACCGTATAGCCACCTGTGTTTCCTTGCTTTCCCGGTACAAAAATGACCCATTCTTGATACGAGTTGTGACAGGAGATGAGAAGTGGGTTTTGTACTTTGACTTAAATCGTCGGGAGACTGTATTTGCCTTCCTGATCCACCCCCATCAACTTCGAAAACTGAACTTCATCTCAAGAAAGTGTTATTGAGTGTGCGGTGGAATGCTCAGGGAATAATTCACTGAGAGATCCTACAACTCATCAATGCTGCCTTCCACCGTTCACCAAGACAGGCTTCAATCAAATTTGGTAACAAAGCGGCCAGATCTCATCAAACGTCGTGGTGTAATCCTTCACCCCGAAACACCAGGCCACATGCTTCAGTCATTACTCGCCTTAAGTGAATGGGCTTTGGTTAGGAGGTTTTACCCCACCCTTCCTATTCTCCTGACTTGGCACCAATTGACTATCACCTATTTCGTGCGTTGAGCAATTCCTTCAGTCAGAAAATCTTTTATGTTGATGCTGTGAAAACTTCCATTCGGGACTTTTTTTAAACACCCTTTATAAGCTTCACTTGTATGTAACGGAATCTTTGAACTCAATTTTTACGCCCTTTAAAAGGTTTGATTAATTCAAAAATTTTCTCACTTGTCTAGGACCGATGACAAAACAAGAATTTAATAATTTTGTTCCATTGTCCTGATCAGGATCATCAGGATTAAGGATTTCCCATTTTCAGATCCCATCCCGCGTCTGGCGACTCACTTTAGATCCTATTTCCAGATTTGGCGACTAAAAGATTAAGTTGCAACTTAGTTCGATTAACTATAAAAGGGTGTTTTTTAGTTTTTTTAAACTATAATTTATTTATACTCGAAATTGCCGGAATTTTTTTCCGCCATCTCTTACTAGAAAGATGGCAAGAGGTCATAGATGACTATGGTGACTATGCACAATAATAGCTAATGTTTATTTGCTATTCTTTATGTGTAATAAAAACGGGTAGAGCTTTTGCACTCACTCAATACATATCTGGACAGGAAAAAAATCAGTGTGTGGTTAAATAGTTTATTTCCGTTTTCAGGATATAATTACAATACGATTCCCTACTTTTTTAACCACGCGAGAAAATAAATTAACTGTTAAAATTGGTAACAGTTGACATTTCTTTTAACGTGAATTCCCGAAGTATATTTTCAATTTCTAAACCTTCTAATTTCTAAAAATTTTAAGGTATCCGACTACGTTCGGAAACGTGATTTTCAAAAGCGCATAAATAGATAATTTTCATGATATTTAGAATCGCTCAGATTAGAATACATGCATAAAATTGTTTTAAGGACATTTTGACAAAAAAAATTTATTTAGATACAATATTTTGGAAAAAAATTAACTTAGAATAATCTTTCTTCCAAATGTTCTCCTTTTGTGAAAAATGCTTCTATTAGAATAATATTTCGCCTGTATATCGCTCAGACCTCTGTACAGAGTCTCAACTAGAATTTTTGAAATATATAATTTAGGAGTGGGTTTATTCATATTTTACGACAACAGAGGGGAGCAATTTTAAGAAAAAAACGCGAATAAATGTTTCAATAGGTGGTAACTCTGAATATATATATATATATATATATATATATATATATATATATATATATATATATATATATATATATAATTCGAATTTTTCAAAAATTCTAGTTGAGGCTCTGTAGAGAGGTCTGAGCTATATACAAGTAAATATTATTATACACTGCTGGACAATTGCTAAGGACGGATAACACTATCATCCATAGCAACCACAAAATGAAAGGAAGCAAAATGTGGAAAATTAGAATAAGTGCGGGATATTAGTAAGAAGAAGTATGAGTATGCAAAATTTTTTTCCACGTCTGTTCATCACGTGATAGCGTTCATAAGAGCTTTAAAGGTTTTGACGCGTGTGGACAGTTGTTGTTTCAAGTCAAAGTTTTACAGGAAAGATTTAATAGACGAACTTAAAATTTTTGGCATGTCTTCCCTACATCACATAGATGATTTTATGCGTGGCCGAATTATTGGAAACATCGAAGAAGGGGAAAAATAACAGACGTTGCCAGGGAGTTCGACATCGCTCACAGCGTTGTTTCACGGCTGTAGAAGTCATTTAAAACTACTGGAATGTGTAGTAGACGGCACGGGGGAGGTCGTGTTAGAAGTACGACACCTGCAGCAGAAGACAGATATATCGTCCTATCAGCAAAAAGGAACAGGCGCACCACAGCTCAGCAGGCGGCAAATCAGTTTCTTGCTGCCTCAGGAAAGCAGATCTCCCGAAAAACTGTTGCCAGACGTTTGAGGGGAGGAGGACTATATGCACGCAGACCTGTTGTGTGTGTCCCATTGACCAGACAGCACCGTACTGCCCGTTTGCAATGGTGTCGTGAGCATCACAATTGGACTGAACAGGACTGGGCATGCGCACTCTTCTCAGATGAGAGTAGCTTCAGTCTGTAATCGGATTGCAGACGCCAACTGATCTGGCGCGAGAGTGGTACTGCTTATCGTCCAGAAAATATCCAGGAAAAGGACCGATATCCGACATGCAGTATCATGGTGTGGGCCGGCATCATGATCAATAGCCGCACGCGCCTACATGTGGTTGCGAATGGGACTATGACGGGCCAACGATACATTGATGAAGTTCTACTTCCTCATGTTCGTCTTTTCCGTGGTGCTGTCGGTGATAAATTTGTTTTTATGGACGACAACGCAACATGTCATCGAACACTCGCTGTTCAGGATTGTCTAGACAGCGAGGGTATTCAACGTCTCGTATGGCCAGCGCGTTCTCCAGATCTAAACCCCATTGAAAATGTGTGCGATGCTTTGGGGAGGCAAGTTGCTGGTCGAAACTATCCTCCGACAAACAAGAACACCCTCATCCGTGCACTCACAAAGGAATGGGATAAATTGCCTCAACAGCTGCTGGATAATGTTGTGCAAAGTATGGTACGACATGTGGAATGTTGCATCACACTCCACGGTGGACATATCCCGTACTGATACCTTTCTTTAAGGTGCCTGCTGACTTTTAGATGCATTGTTCCATTTCTCCGTACGCAGATCAAATGAACATTTTTTTTCTTTCAGATGTTTCACAGCTTTTGTACTTTCCAGAACAATAAATATTCTTTATTCTAATGTCTGAACAGTGTGGCAACTATATTTTATCCTACTAGGCCTCATGTCTCGCTTAATGTTATGCTACATAGCAATTTGTGATCCGTCCTTAGCAATTGTCCAGCAGTGTAATAGAACCATCTTTCACAAAAAGAGAACATTTGGAAAAAATGATTATTCTTAATTTTTTGCCAAAATATTATATTTAAATAAATTTTTTGTCAAAATGTCCTTAAAACGATTTTATATATGTATTCTAATCTGAGTGATTATATATCACGAAAATTATCCATTTATACGCTTTTTTAAAATCACGGTTCCGAACGTTGTCGGATACCTTAATTAGAATATAAATCTAAAAGTGTGTGTTGCATTTTTTACAGAAGGGGTTGATTGACTGATTATTTATTGGCATCGCACTGTTCAGTAACCCAAGGGCTATTAATGACGAGCCGCGTAATTTTATGCCCTGGTGAAATGTCGAGGACGGAACCTGAGCCACTACCTCCCCCTCCATATTTCCGTATAACGTCGACGTGAGAGCATTGAGCCCCGACAGATTCAACGTACATCAGCCTCACTACACAGCGGATCTTGAGTAAAATCGGGACTCGAACCTATAACTCGACAAAAACAACTCTTTCCACAAAATCGTGACCATGACCACTCGTCTACCTACAGCGACCACTTCCCACTTTAGGAAAAGATTAAAAATATATGAATTAAAATTTCAAAAAAATTTCCTTTACCAGCAGCGTACAGTTAGCTAAATAAAAATTGCTTCATGTTCTAGTAATAAAGACATATCCTAAGTTATTAGAAATTACATGAATAGATCAGGATATTAATAGTATATAAATGGCATTTAAAAATCCCACGTATATTATAATTCTATAAAAAAATTATAGTTTAAAAAAATTCAAAACACGCTTTTATGATTAATCGAACTAAAAAGTGTAAAGAAATAATTCTTAATATAAGAATAAAATACTTTACGAGAAAATTAATGTCAGTAGGGTAAAAGCGTGGGGTGCTATATATTAATTGTTACAATTTCTCACAATTTCTATTTCGAAATGCTGAGTTATTGTAAAAATTTAATACAAAGCATCCCACACTTTTACTGCAATGATATTAATTTTCTCGTAAATCATTTTATTCTTATATTAAGAATTATTTTTTTTAAACTATAATTTATTTTTCATTTGTTAGTTCGATCTACAGTAAAAGCGTGTTTTTTTAGTTTTTTTAACTGTCAATTATTCATGCCCTTTTTTTTTGTAAATTTTTGGCCTGCGACCGAAAAATTTGCTCATCTCTGAGTTAGAACAACTTATTTTTTTTCACACATGCACGAGTTTATATATATATATATATATATATATATATATATATATATATATATATATATATATATATATATATATATTCCCATTTTCAGAAAGACTAGACAGTTGCTTATATTATAAGAAATTGCTGAAGCTGGGGAAAAAAAAAATTGCGCTTTTAGGGTTACTCTTAATCTTTTATTCGCCAAATCTGCAAATGGGATCTGAAGTTGGTCGCCAAATCTGGAAATGGTATATAGAACTTGTCGCCAAATCTGGCAATGGTACATGGAATTAGTAACCAAGTCTGGAAATGGTATAATGAATTAGTCACCAAATCTGGATTATCCTGTCTCCTGAGTATCCTATTCAGGACAATGGAACAAAACTATGAAATTATTGTATTGTCATCGGTCCTTGACAAGTGTGCAAAATTTCCAATTCATCTGACCTTCGAGTTCAAAGATTCCGTTACATACAACTGAAACTTATAAAAGCGTGTTAAAAATATATCGCAATTTTCAAAAGAATTTTTTGATAAACTAGTCAGAATTTTGAAGAAAGTATTATTTATCAATAGAATTAAATTTTGAGGGGGGGGCTGTATCAGTTGAATTTGAAAGGGGAAGGATATTATTTTGCTATCTTCAAATGCAATTATATCTACTGAAATCCGATGACAATAATATTTTTACCTAGGGCTCTGTCGTTCTATGTGGATTGGGTAATTTAGCGGAAGTCTTAATCTACAAAAGAAATAGGGCATATTGGAAATTAATTAGAATTTGAAAGTGTGATGAATTTAGAAATAAAGCTAACTTCTAGTTCCAGTGAATCTGAACGAGAACTTAAATATACGTTGTGAATAATAAAAGAATATTTATTTCATGTACATAAGAAAATTTCACACATCTCCCCATTCACCTGACATTATGCATATTAAAAAGTTTCGAGTCAATTATTATCCAAGAATTTAGGCAAGAGAAATAAAATAGAATAAATTTAAATTTTGAGAAACATTGCTTTGAGAAAGTATACACAGCAAATTATTTCTACCTGTTTAGTAAAACATTAGATAGAATCAAATGCCAAGAAAATCATAATCCTTTATTAATGAAAATGGATTGTTTACAAAATATTAGAATATTAATTTCTTTGGGAAAAGTTATAATTATTCATGCAGTCCAAATGTTTTTTTCTCTGGAAAATATTATATGCAGTTGTTTAATGAACCGTTATTGATTGTTAAATCCTTATTTTTTGTCGATATTCATCAATAATAGCAACCAAAATTTATTCTATTGAAGCCTTTTATTTTTACAATTCAACTGATCAAAAAGATCTCTAGATCAAGGATAAATATGTCCAAAATATATACAAGTTAAATAAATACCAGCATCGATTGGCATCACATTTTTTTTTATCTTCCTTCAAATAATAAAATTTAAAATAATACAAAAGGTGCAAACTCAAACATTAAATCTTCCGCAACAGACGATTATTTATCAGAAGTAAGATAAATTAGAGTCGCATGAAATATTTAATTAAAGCAAACGATAATCACACATAAGGAAGAAAATTTTCAACTATATCTATAACTACTATCTATATTAAACTTGGTTCAAAATAAAGAAAAAAGAATTAAATAGAACTAAATATTGATATAAGGGAAAGTTCTGTCGTTTTTGAACACGTGCACTTTTATGCGTTGTCGATCCTCAACAAGTATTCGGATCGGACTTAAATCGGTTTAAACAATTAGTATACTATTGATGATTTATACACATTTTTGCCATTTTAGTTGAGTTTTTTAAAAGTAGTAAAACTATCAATATGAGTGAAAAAAAAGTGCTCTTAAGACATTGTTAAGACATGTTGTTCGAGTTCCAAAAGGGGAATAACCCAATGGAGGCAAAAAGAAACTTGTGTGACATGTTTGGAGAGGAAGCAGTTACAGCTCGAACACATGTGCCAAAGATAGCTTATGAAATTTCGCCTGGAAGATTTTTCTTTGAAAGATGAACCCAGATCAGGAAGGTCTTCAGATATCAGTCACAAAGTGCTACGCGAAATGATCAGGTCTAATCTCATATTAATTTCCACAGAAGTGAGCTTCAAGCTTGGAATTCATCAGACTACTGCTTTGGGTTACATTAAAAGGCTTGGTTTCCTGTACAAACTCTCTGTTTGGGTGCTCATTGAAATAAGCGAAAGCACTTTAGTGGACAGAATTTCGATATGTTCTTCAATTCTTGCTCGTCACAAAAGGGGATCATTTTGGGACCACTTAATGGCTGGAGATGAAAAGTGGATAATGTATAGACTCGTGGTTAGAAAAAAAGCATATGTTTACAAAGGCGAGACACTGCCATCCGAATCCGGCGATCATCAGAAGAAGGTCATGTTGTGTTGTTGGTGAGACAGCAAGAATAGTACATTAAGAGTTGCTGAATGTCAGTGAGGGCATATTAACGTTGCACTGTTCAGCTACACGAGGGCTTCTGGCGACGGACCACATAATTTTGAACCATGGTCAAGTGACGTAGACGACACCTGAGCTGGCACCCCGTCTCCTAACTACCACAACAACGGAAGGACGTTTCAGCTCTCGACAGATTTAACGTGCATCGCTGCCATACATGGCGGGTCTTTAGTGGTACTGGGCTCGAACTCATGACATGTCAGCCATGATCCGATACCTTGACCACTGGGATACCGCAGCCCTAAAGAGTTGATGAAAAAAATGAAATGGTCGTTCCTGTCCTCAACTTGATGTTTTGAATAAAGAAATTAAACATAAGCGTCCATATTTGGCCAACCGAAATGGTGTGATTCTTCATCAGAACAACACTAAATTACACGTAGCAAGAAACACCGCATAAAAAATTGCAGAGTTGAAGTGGAAAACTACCTCAACCAGCATATACTCCTCATATTGCAACATCTTACTATTATCTGTTCAGATCCCTGCAAAACTTTCTTGATGGAAAAGGATATATAAATTATGATAGTATCCAAACGGCAACAGAAGAATACTTCATCTCCAAATCAGAGGACTTCTTTTCCTGGAGCTTAGATGAGCTGCCAGAACACTTCAAGACAGTTCCAACTAGCAAAGGACGTTATATTTTATATTAAATTTTAAGTAAAAAGTGAAAAAAATTTGTTTCTTTAGAAAAAAAACAGAACTTTCCCTTGCATCCAATTTTTTACAATACGAAACCATATTTTTGAATATTGTATAATATTTATTGTAATGTAGAGCCTTATATTGTAAATTGTAACATAAATTTAGGTTACACTTAATTTTCTGTAATAATTTTGGTGTGCTCAAATAATAACTATTTCCTTCATTATATATTAGAGATACTGAATGTTGTTATAAATCCAACCTAGCCTACATCTATATCATCTAGAGGAAAAATTTATTCAAATACATTCTCAGAAATAGTGATATCAAGGGGGAAAAACCCAAGAGCAAAAAAAAATACAAATTGTATACTATTTCATCTGATTTACAGACTATATTTCATATTTGGAAGATTGAAGGAGAAAAAAAAAGAAGCATGAATAAAAATCATGGATTGCTATCAAATGCCCCAGTCTCTCTCTCTCTCTCTCTCGAAGAAAAGTACATCATAAAAACATAAAAAGGCAATCAATATGGTTATTGAAGGAGAAAAGCATTCTAGCTATGCAAGTTTTGCATGGATTTCAGAGAATATTGGTTAGTTCAGATTCCGCCGCCTTATCAAGTCTTCTTTCTTTCGCAAGTGGAAATATTTCCTCTTTGTCATACTCTTGAATTACCAAGCTAAACTGATTTTAATTTAATGATATGCATAAGCTTGAAAAACTCGAGAGAACTTGACGTCACAGTTAATTGACATTTGCCATGAATAATATTCATGGTCAAATTCAGAATTTAGAGTAAATGTACATAAATTCTTAACCAAATATCTTAACTTAAAGGGGGAAAGCGACTCACTCACTCATCACGGTATCTCCGGAACTATATGACGCCTACAAACTTAAAATTTGGCAAACATGTTCCTTTCATGGAGTAGAGATCCGCTAAGAAAGGATTAGGCGAAAATTGACCCCCAAGGTGGGTTGCGAGGGGTTACCAAACGACGAATTTCGGGTAGTCACATACACCTATGTGACTACCCGAAATTTGTCGTTTTGGTGAAACTTCTCGAACTATTTTATGCTTTTATATTATAGCCCATACATTTAAGATTTCTACGATATTTAGAAGCAAAGTTATGGCATAATTAATAAACCGGAAATGGAGTTTGCAAAACCGGAAGTAGCAAGAAGCCTACGCAAAATATTTTTAAGATATTGAATTGAAATTTTCCGAACATGTTTTATTTAATGCTATCAGTGTTATGAATCAAAATGTAATCTCTGTGTATATATTTATGTGCTTTATTGTTTTTTATATGAAAAAATCATTAATTTTTTAAAAGATCGTGTTTTTGCATAAAGTTTGGCATATTTAAAAAAACTTTCAAAAGTATTACAAATCTTTTAATTCCTAACACATATAAAGATGTTATTTACGTACTATATAAATATTATTTGAATACATTTATTAGAATTTTGTGTAACTGCAATTTTTCATTAAAATTTCACTAAAAACGACAGTTGTTATCGTCCGTAAAATATTCCAGGAAACAGCAAAAAGTTTTTAAAAAAGTCCAAACATGAAACTAAAGAGATCTTGACCTATAAATATGGTGAGATTAAAAAATGTACAATTAGTAGAAATTTTTTTATACTGTATTAAAATCTATAAATGCATTCTCTGAGAAACTATGTGTGGCCGCGGTAGCCGGGTGGTATAGGTATCGGATCGTGGTTTTCCTTGTCACGAGTTCCAGCCCAGTACCGGAGGCGCTTCTCTTGGGAGGCAGCGCAGCTCCGACAGAGGTGAGTCCTCCCGTTGGTGTGGTGTGGTAGTTAGGAGAGGGTGGTGCCAGCTCAGGTGTCGTCCACGTCACTTGACCATGGTTCAAAATTACGTGGTCCGTCGCCAAAGGCCCTCGTGTAGCTGAGCAGTGCGCCGTTAATATTCAATCAATCAATGAACCAGCCCAGTACCACTAAAGACTCGCCAAGTAGGGCAGAGATGCACGTTAAATCTGTCGAGAGCTGAAACGTCCTCCCGTTGGTGTGATGTGGTAGATAGGAGAGGGGGATGCCAGCTCAGGTGTCGTTCACGTCACTTGACCATGGCTCAAAATTACGTGGCCCGTCGCCAAAAGCCCTCGTGTAGCTGAACAGTGCGACGTTAATATTCAATCAATAAATCAATCTGATAAACTATGTTTTTCAATATTTTGCTCAACGGTAAAGTTCCCTAAAGGGTTTCTTTGTAAGATATTGAATTGAAATTTTCAGGAAATGTTTTATTAGTTTTATCTTCAGTATAGACTATAATCTAATCTCTGTGTTTATATTTATGTATTTTATTGCACTTTTTGTGAGAAAATAACATTAGTTTTTTGTAAAAAATTGAGTTCTTGCAAAAAAATGACATATTTCAAAAAGTTTCAAACGTATTACAAATTTTATAGCTCTAAGCACATATAATGATGTTATTTATGTGCTGTATAAATATTATTCGAATATAATAATTAGAATTTTCAATACAAGGTTTACCATAACTGCAATTTTTTACTAAAATTTCGCTCAAAATTCCCAATATATACAAAATTATTTTTTTAATATTGCGGAAATTGTACTTCAATTCCTAGTTTTATGTCCCATTTCAAATAAAAAAAAGTATTTATTTAGTTGAAAATTTATATATTTCAAAAAAAAATTGCTCCGAAGGTAGTCACATACCGTAAAGGGACGTTATAGATAAATATTCCTGTTTTTGAACTATTAGGCCTACAAACGTGAAACTTAGCAAACATGTTTCTTTTTTGTTGAGTAGAGATCCACTAAGAACGGGTTTGTGGAAATTAACCAAGGATTAAAACCGTAATTTTTTTCCTCGGTTCAACTAATAAATATATCAGTTCAGTTCCAGTGTTCCATCGAACAAAAATAAGGGTCTTCGGTTCACAGTTCCGAGAATGCATAATTTTATTTTATGTATATTCTTAAATCATCAATACTTCTAATTCATTCAGTTAAATTAAATCTGCCTTTTACAAATAATTTCGAGTGAAACTAAACAGAAAAGTTATAGTGAACATCAAAAAAGGAAATTGGGAAGCAATGTACATGTAATGATAATAATTATATGGTTGCCATTAAAGTAGAAAATATCGATAAGTTGATTACAGTAACAAATGACTGAAGATATATCGAATCGAAATCAACCAATATTTTTTTTTCGGTTCAGTTCCGCGGTTTTCGTTTCAATCAAAATAACTGTTTTTTTTCGGTTTTGGGTCCAATTCAGATTCCAAACCCTGAAATAAATTACCAAGGGAGGTTGATGGAGTGTTACAGACGAAAATTTTCGTTTCTGTACTATTACATCCTCAGACTTGAAAGTTAGCAAACATTTATCTTTTACTAATTATGGATCCGCTAAGAACAGGTTTTACGGAAATAAACATCCAAGAAGATTGTTGGAGGGTGGGGGAGGAGGTAGAAGCTTTTTATAGATTTAAAAAAATCCCATTTTTAACAAAACATATTTATATGTTCATATATATATATTTGGCTGAATAGAGATCCGCTTGAAGCATCCCTTTAAAATCGAATCTCAATCAAGTGCGAGGGCTGCGGTAGCCCAGTGGTCAAGGCATCGGATCAGGGCAACCATGCCATGAGTTCGAGTCCAGTACCACTGAAGACCCGCCGTGTAGGGAGTGATAGTTAGGAGGGGAGTGTGGTGTGATAGTTAGGAGAGAGGGGTGCCGGCTCAGGTGTCGTCCTCGTCACTTGACCATGGCTCAAAATGACGAGGTCCATCACCAAAAAGCCTTCGTGTAGCTGAACAGTGCCACGTTAATATTCATTCATTCACTCCAACTGCATAGATAGAAAGGAAGATTGCTCGTTGGAGATGCGGACTGTGGTATTTACCTTTGCAAACCTAATACAATCTCCGGGAGTGTGAATCCCTTTTAAATGTGGCAACATTTTGGTGGAATATCAATCAATCACCGCAGTGTAATTTTGACGCCCAGCTTCTTCCCTAGAGGGAAGGAGTGAGTGAGTGAGTGATTATTAACGTCGCACTGTTCATCTACACGAGGGCTTTCCCAGAGGGAAGGAACCTGAGCTCTGACGATGCGAAATGATACTAGGAATTTAATTTTGCCGAGATCACCCAGATCACACAAGCACTCTAGGGATCTTTAACATGCCGCATAACCATACGACATGGATGCTGTAGATTTTCTGCATCGTGAAAATCCACCGACTGAATCAGGATCAAACCCGCAACCTCAGGCGTACACGGCTAGCAACTACGCCGCCCAGCTAGCTGATATTGAGAATATTGATCAAGGGAGTGAGTGTTTATTAATATTGCACTATGAAACAACTTGAGGGCTATATTTTGACCAAACTATGTAAGATGATGGTGATCTTTGTATTAAAATCACGTAGGGACCGTCTCTGCGTGGCATTAGTTTTGCACTTCTTCCTTGCGGAGCGTTGCTCAGCGGATGTGATGCTACAAAGACATGTTCTCCAGGTTGTTATGTTGGAGCAGCTTTTCTCTTTTTATCAGCGTAAAACTTCCTACTATCCTGTTGCTCTTCAACCACCTCTCTAATCTGAGTGGAAAACTTAGCGAGAATTTCTTGAGATAGGGAGTTATCTTTGGCACAAAATTATCGTTCTGGATGACGACTCGGATATCATTAACAACTTCACTTGGAGTGCGTAACTCTCTACCAAAATTCAGAAAGGCTGCCGTCTGTCCGCATTTGGCTGTGTTGAGAGCAAAGCGGATGAAGAATAGCTTCTCTGACCAACAGTCATGCTTGTCTTGGACGAGAATTGCCAACCGTGGTTTCAGATCCCTATTCTTTCGTTCAACTGGGTTAGCTTGTGGATGGTATACAGGGATCAGAGATTGATGGATGCTTGAGAGGTAGCATATTTGTTGCATCACTGCTGACACAAACTGGGTTCCATTGTCACTGATAAGGCGGCGAGGAATGCCATACCCCAGTAGAACCTCTTCAATCAAGGTAATGGCACATTCTTTAGCTGTGGCATTGGGTAGTGCAAACAGTTCGACCCACTGGGTGGTACAATCCTCAATGATGAGCATCCATCTTTTACCATCTTTACTCTCAGGTAGGGGCCCGAAGAGGTCAATGGCCAAGATTTCAAAACGTTGGGCTGGCACAGGTGTCTGTAATAGCCCGGAAGTCTTCTGATTTGAAGCTTTGTAAAGAGTGTTTTTTTTCAGGTATAGAAGTTTAAGTTGGCATTACTTTCCAAGATGGCGACCGATTTAACAGCTGTCAAGTGATTTATTCTCAGTTTGGTTTGGCAATTCATCAAAACGATCATCAAGCAAGGCGTAGATTCGTCGAATGGGCCCAAAACGAGATTGCCGTTGTTCCCGATTTTCATAAGCGAATTTTGTTTAGCGATGAAGCGCACTTCTGGTTGAATGGCTACGTCAACAAACAAAACTGCCGCATTTGGAGTGAAGCTAATCTACAAGTGTATGTCGAAACACAGTTACATCCAGAAAAACTGACTGTTTGGTGCGCTTTATGGGCTGGTGGAATCATTGCTCCGTACTTCTTCAAAAACGATGAAGGCCACAACGATACAGTCAATGGTGATCGGTATAGAGCCATGATTACTAACTTTTTCATTCCTGAATTGAACAATCATGATGTCCAGGAGCTGTGGTTCCAACAAGACGGCGCAACATGCCACACAGCTCGTGCCACAATCGATTTATTGAAAGACACGTTTGGTGATTGCCTAATTTCACGTTTTGGACCTGTGAATTGGCCTCCAAGATCTTGTGATTTAACACCGCTAGACTATTTTCTGTGGGTCTATGTAAAGTCATTGGTCTATGCGGATAACCCACAAACGCTTGACCATTTGGAAGCCAACATTCGCCGTGTTATTGCCGATATACGGCCACAAATGTTGGAAAAAGTCTTCGAAAATTGGACGTCCAGATTGGACTACATCCGAGCCAGCCGTGGCAGTCCTATGCCAGAAATCATATTTAAAATGTAATGCCACAAGATTATCTTTCGAATAAAAAAATTCATGTCAATCGAATAATACATCGTTGTTTTACTGCAGTTTAAAGTTCTATACCTCTAAAAAAACACCCTTTATTTAATGCAGTCAGGACAGTTCTTTACAGGAGACATTCTGTATGGGGGTACAGAGATAGGAGGACTATTTCCCGTGTTAATGTGGTGCTCCAAGATATGTGTTGCTTCTCCCCTGGTTCGAAGACATTTTGGAAGGATTCCAACAAGAGGTTAAGTTTCTCCTTCTGGGTAGAGGTCAAACTTTCACTTTCCCCTTCTCTTAATTGGCAGGTGTTGCTGGACATCTTCTCAACTATGGACAGGGTGTCCAATTCTTCACCAAATGGATACTTGTGGGTAGGATTGTCCCAGAAGTACCAACAAGTATTCTTCACATCTAGAACCAAACCAGCAGAACTAAGGAAATATGTTCCTAGAAGTGTTCTATTTCCCTTTGCCTTTGGGAGAATTATGAATTTGGTCAAGACTGATCTCCCCTCAATTTCTACCATTACTTGGGTTGTGAGGGCCTCACCTGTGGTCTGTTGACCATCTGCTAAGCTCATTGCTAATGTGTTTTCCTGGAAAAGGAGTCCCTTATACTTAAATATCTGGAACATCCTTTCCCCAGCAATTGAATGTGAAGATCCTGTGTCTGCACATACACGTCCCTTTATTCCACAGAGAAAGTTATGTCGATTAGGGTCAATCGAGAGCTTCTGGTCTGAGCTGTGTAAACATTGATGTGATTGGTTGCTACGTCTGTTCTTTGTGAGGCGTTGAGGTTGCAGGCGGGGCACCTAGATTTTATCACTCCTTGTTTCCCACAGCCATAGCATCTGAGAGGGGATCTCTCATTTGGTACCTGATGGGAATATTCTCTTTTGGGAGGGCGTTCAGGTTTCCTGAATGATACCTGTCTTCCATCATTTACGATCTCACTTGCCTTCACGTATCTCCTAGATCCACTGGGTAGGGAACGTCGGATGTTGTCAAAAGATTCCAGCTTATCTGCTAACATTTCTGGTGAGATAAGTTCTTCCCAGATATCCAGGTAATGTTCCTTGCACTCTGAAGAGCATTTTTTTTCATTTGATCGGCAATCATCAAGTTCTTCAATCCGTCAAAGGAATCAATTTTAAGCTCATTGAGCCAACCTTCAAAATATGCTCGGATTTCAAAATAATAATCCTTCTACGTCCCATTTGGGCTTTTTCTGTGACGTGAAAACAGCTCCCGGAATTTTTCTGCGGTTAATTTGAACCGTTTCAGAAGCATTCCTCGAATGTGGGACTAATCCCTGCATTTCTCCTCAGGCTCATGGGCAATGAGGAGGTTACATCACTAGGTAGGGCACCAATGAGATATAGGGTACCCACAGATCTTCACCAAGATCTAATAGCTTCATTTGCCGTTCGAATAAGGTGAGGAACAGGTCCATGTTATCAACTTCAGGATTGAATGTTGGTAGCAATTTTTTTAATTCAATTTTTGTTTGGGGTAGGGTTTGTAGACCTACGACTCTTTGAGTCTCATTTTGCAGTCGTATTTTCTGCAGCTCAAATTCACGCAGTGTTTGCACTTTTTGTTTGTTTTCCTCGTCTATCCTATTTGATACAATTCCCTCAAAGATACATTTCACAAATTCAGGGTCTTCCTTATAAGCATTATTTGTTAAAATTTTTGTCCTTAATTCAATTATTTTTAGCTCTTCCCCATTCGACTCACATTCACCTAACTCAATAGCAAGCTTAATGAGATCCGCTTTTTTCCCTTTTCCCAGAAATGACATGACTGAGAAATTTAAGAGTTGCAAATAAATAAAATAAATAACTAAGGTCCAGGCCTTATTGTCCACCAAAGCTCTTACAGATATGGGAATACACTTTAAAATATGGCTAGCTTTAAAATCTTATAAATTATTATGCACTTCAAAATACAATTAAAATAGGTAAATAAATTAATAACATATTTAAAATACCAACAAGGAACATTAATTCAAGTAATAAAATAATATAAAGAAAATGTAGGAATCATCAGTTGTAATGATGCAAAAATTCAATGCAGTGAAAATACTAAACAAAACTAAAATAATCAGGCATGTAATGCTACCTAAATTCAATAGGAAATCAGTAAAATATCAAGCAAAATAGTAATTATTAATGTACAATTCACAAAATATTAATCAGGAAACGTTATCTCACAAGAAATAAATTAATATACAGCAAAATTAAGAATTATCATTGCATAAGAATACCTCAATGAAATAAAATAATAAAATTATCCCTAGCACTAACACACTGTAGCAGGATTGCTATCACTTGTATATGAAAAATGCACAAAACACTATTGCAAAAACTTTTAACAGGAAATAGATGTTCTTTTTTTCTTTTCTTTAGACAATTGAGAAGTCAGGATGATTCACTTTCTCTCTCGATTTCCAGGGATTTTCTCTTGCTTTAGAAGGATTGCGGCGCAATACCAGTAATTTTTTCCGGGACAGTAAGGTTTACAGAGCCGGTTAAATTTTCGTTTTTCTGCGGCGTTTCGTCACAGTGGCAGTTTCTGCTTGTACGGGGTCGTAGTTCTTAGGCCACGGGTGTGGCACCAGTTTTAACACGAAAATAAAAAATGTCAACAACTCTTGCCACATACAGCTCAAGACTTTATTTTTCAAACACAATATTCCATCTCCTTATCTATTGCCCTCGAAAGTTCCAGAACTTTCCATAATTAAAATTACAATTAATTTTTATAAATAAAAGCACGCGCGCATTAATATAAAGCACGAGAGAAATAAAGAATTACAATTTTAACACGCTGGGATGAATGGTTAAATAATTACAATAAATAAATAATAAATATTACCATTTGTTACAAAAGGAAGAAAAAAATCCCTAAATCCTTCGAAATTAATGTCTGAATTTAAATTTTCGAACAGTTTTCAAAATTTACAGTCACCAATCGAGATGTCTAAATGCATATGATCATCATGCAGCAAAATTTTCCTCCAGGATATGAAACTTAGGTCGACAATCACTTGCTGTATACAAACTTCTCACTCATTTTCATAATAATAATAATAATAAATGGCGTAGAAAGTCTGACTAGTACAGACAATATGTACCGAATAGCAAAAAGAACGGAAAAAATGTGTTAGCCTATGAGGGACTACCAGAAATATACCGTCGTTTTTCATTTTACTGTATAGCGATTTGATTGGAAAAGTTCCACTGTTTGGCAGCTTTTTTTAAAGCGACATGCTTTAAAATTATAGTGATTTATAAAAAAACTCTCTCTTTTTATTTTATCATAAATCGGCGGGTAAATGATTTATAAGAAAAACGGCACTCTCGGCTTATACACGTATTGGTTTATGAAATATACGATAGCTGTCAATGGATGCCTCCATGTTATTATTGATTCAGAGATTCCATTAACGCAAGCAGATGGAGCCTTGAGAAAATTATCTTTTAAAAAAATCTTATTTTTTTGAAAATATGAAAGCGGGTGGAAAGTCTGCGAAATTTCGGATCAATCAAGCTACTTTTCTTTCAATATATTTGTCTATGTATCACAGATTCTGTCACTTTTACAAATATATCATCGTGCGGTGGTCTCCACCAAAAGAGCGATTTTCTGTTATTGTAATAACGTCTCAACGGTCACGCAGTTTCCCGTGGGAAAGTATCCAAGTCCAGACACTCTGACGCTTATGTTCTAAGGCAATTTATGCAGCCGACAGATAGATGATCGGCGCAGTTCCCACGCCAATCTCTGATTTCAAAGTCTACCCCGCGTGAAGGGTGACTAGGACCAATGGCCGGATGGTAATCCAGGCTACACCCAAACAGAAATGATTGTCTCACGTGCCACTTTTGAGGGCATGACGTATTCTACCTTTAAATAGACACCAAAAGGGGAAACCCGATGACTCTCGATATGATACGAAGCTTCAAGGACGCTAGAGAGATACTTCTACAAGCTTCAACACTCAACGACACCCCAACATACTCCAATGTCTCTCTCTCTCTCTCCGATAGACTTCCAGATTCGCTTGGACTCTCTCACACTTACTGTGACCTATCAAAGCTCCTGTTAAGAAGCATGTTAATGTTGGCCTGACCCAGCCTCGAGTAATCCTGCCTGAACAATGACTTCAACTAGTAGAACCATAACTATAGATAACACACTAAATACCTAGTAAAAAAACTGTTATTTTTTCACTAATGTTTTCAGGTAATATTTATAAGTTTGTACTAACATGCAGATTTCTACAGGTAACTCTGACCGCTACAGAGGCGTGCCGCCTACTGTGCTGGGGCCGCAAAGAACTACTGACAATCCTGGACGGCAACCCGTTCCTGAAGGTAATTCTGCATCACCTGATTGGCAAGGATATCACGCACAAGTTGTACTCTCTGAACGAGCAGCATCGTCTCCAGGACAGGCCATCTATCGCCGAGTCCCTGGAATTCTGGAGGAACCCCCACGAACCTGTAGCCCGTAGCCATTCCCTTGATATGTTGCACACGGGAAAAAGAGGGCAGGTGAGGTCACTCACGTGGCAAAAGCCTGTAAAGAAGGAGAGGAGAACTAGATCCATCGTGGCGGAGAACCTAGGTGAGTTACCTTAAACATTCCACACAACACGTACTTGTATAAGGGGTGTTCAAATGAAAGTGATTCGAGGTGTGTATAAATGAAATGCGTAGAGTCAAAAATGAGACAGATACAGAGATATGAACAACAACATTTAATGAGTGAAATGCATACAAATTTTGTTAAATGAAATCATCCATGGCGTTTAGGCAGGTGTCTCATTGCTTAGGAAAGTTTCGAATTCCGTTGGTTCCATCGGTCATGTCGATTGATTAGGGAACTAGTTCATAGAACTGCAGCCTTTACGCCATTTTTTGAGTGAAATCGTTGATCCATTAGGCTGTTAGCATTACCTTTCCGATTGACAGCTTATCTTTGAATTTTTAAGTCCTACGTGAGTCGGGATATTTCCATGCTGACGGCTGGAAGTGGTGACACCAGGTTTTATCTTCTGCCACTATGTGCTACATAAAGTCGTTACCGTAATCCCTGTAGTGCAATAAATGTTGTAAACTCAGGCTCATTCCGGCTTACACATTTCCAGAACTTTATTACAGATTTCTGATCCGTGCTGGACGCAGTTACATCCATACCGGTCATTTTTAAATGAATGCCATGTCCTTACAAATGCAGTTATCACACATCTGTTTGCACACGCGTGTGCGTGGTATATACACCTCCACTATCGCGTTTGTTTCACGAAAATAAATTACATTGAAAATGGTTCGCTTGCGAAGCTTAGAATCACTTTCATTTGAACACGCCTAATAGATATGCATAGAATCTGCAAGAAATTCGTTAGATTCTATTGCCCAATCTTGCGGGTACTGTGGAAATTGGCAAGAAATGCGTGGCGTATATCACATTACAGTTTATTGATTCAAAGTTAGGATTCAATGGTCCAAGGTTATGATTATATCCATCAAAGAATATAATAAAATCATCCCAATGTATTCGTTTTTAATTTATCATTATAGCTATTAATGTGTGTATTATATAGACTGAAGAGCCAAAAAAACTGATACAGACATGCGTATGCACATAAAGAGATATGGAACCAATCAGAGTATGGCTCTGCGGTCAGCAAAGCCTATATAAGACAACGAGTGTCTGACATAGTTGTTAGATCAGAGAGCAGCCACTAAGCTCTCAGCCAAGCCAAAAAACTCAAAAAAATTTCCACCCAGATGAAGCACCATAGCCACTCCTCCCGGATTCCATCATTCGACCAATCGCCATCATGCCACTCAGCAGAATGGAAAACACCACTTTTGCCATGGCCAGCATCATAGACTCTCACGACATGGGATTGAAGACTGTTTTACAGTCCGGATGCCCAAAACAAAACGCCTATTCAACACAGTTGTTAGATAGGTTACTGCTGCTACAATGGCAGGTTATCAAACTTTAAGTGAGTTTGAACGTTGTGTTATAATCAGCGCATGAAAGATGGGACATTGCATCTCCGAGGTAGCGATGAACTTTGGATTTTCAGGTACGACCACTTCACGAGTGTACAGTGAACATCGGGATACGGTAAAACATCGAATCTACGACATCTCTGTGGCCGGAAAAAGATCATGGAAGAATGGAACCAGCAACTACTGACTTCAATTATTAATTAAGCGTGACAGATGTACAACCCTTCCGCAAATTGCTGCAGATTTTAATGCTAGGCCATCAACAAGTGTCACCGGGCGAACCATTCAACGAAACATTATACTCAATAACATGGGCTTTCAGAGCCGAAGTCCCACTCGTGTATCCTTTTGACTGCACAATACAAGGTTTTACGCCTCGCCTGGGTCCGTCAACACCGATATTGGACTATTGATGACTAGAAACACGTTGCCTGGTCTGACGAGTCTCGTTTACATTTGAATCGAGCTGACGGACGTGTATGGGTATGGAGACAACCTCATGAATCCATGAACCCTACATGTCAAAAGGGGACTGTTCAAGAGGGTGGAGGCTCTGTGATGGTATGGGGCGTGTGCAGTTGGCATGATATGGGACCCTGATACGACTCTGACAGGTGACAGGTACGTAAGCATCCTGTCTGATATCTTGCATCCATTCATGTCTATTGTGCATTCCGGCGGACTTGGGGAATTTCAGCAGGACAAAGCGACACCCCACAAATCCAGAAATGCTACAGAGGGTCTCCAGAAGCACTCTTCTGAATTTAGACACTTCCGCTGGCCACCAAAACCCCCAGACAGGAACATTATTGAACATATCTCGGATGACTTGCAACGTGCTGTGCATAAGAGATCTCCACCCCCTCTTACTCCTACTGATTTATGGACAGCCCTGCAGGATTCATGGTGTTCATTAACTCCAACACTACTTCAGACATTAATCGAATCCATGCCACGTCGTGTGGTGCTTCGTGCTCGTAAGGGCCCTACACGATATTAGGCAGGTGTACCAGTTTTTTTAGCTCTTCAGAGTACTAGTTCCCCATAAGTAAGCTTACAATATGTTCCGGTTTTTTAGTGCTGCCCATGGATGAAAAATTGTCCGGGGTCTTATGAATGTTATGAATGTGACGGAGAATTTTCAAATTTTAGACCTATATAATCGACAACGCGTTTTTAAACATTCTCTTACGGTTGTGTATTTTTAATTAAGTAGTTCTAAAGTTGGAACTAATGTTATACACACAACAATAACATTAACTAAAACTAATTTATCAATTTCAAGAAAGAAAAAGCAACAAGTTTATACCATTTTCTACCATGGTATTGCAATGCATCCTAAAAGAAAACTGTGTTCAGGGACAAATACTGTTCTCAAATGTAGACATCTTTAAAAATCTAATATCCAATACTTAGAATTGTGGAGAATCAATTTTGTTAAAGTTAGTACAAATTTCAGTGAATAAATTTTACAGAATGAAATTGATTGGTGTGATTTATCAGAGATCTCAAAAGTTATAATCAAATTTTAAATTATTTCATTTATATTGGAGACATAGACATATTTGATGAATATACACTTAGTCACAAAAGTAATTATGCAGAGTGTATGTGATGATGTCCTATGAAAAAAAAACAGACTACAATATTAGAGTTTTCAAATTAACGAGTTATTTCAATTACAGCAAAATCGAGCTTAATTACAAAATGAAAAATATTTTAAAAATACAAATATTTAATTAGCAAAGTGAGCTTAACTTAAAATAGGATGTAATTTACATCATAAAAGTAAGTATGCAAACAAAAACAAAGACATTAATATTGCAAATTTTAGTAATTTGTTGGATAGCCTTTGGCCTTAATAACAGCTCTCAGTCTACATGGCACTAATTTTACTAAACTTTGAGTGACAGAAGATGGTATTTTCTGCCACTCCTCCGAAAGGGCTTTTTAAAAATCATTCTTAGTTTTGATCTCTTGCTTTCTAATTTGTCGATCGAGATAATCCCACAAGTGTTCAATGGGATTACGATCAGGTGACTGCGGTAGGGTTTTTACCTGTTTTCGCACGTTATATAGCAGCCATTCTCGAACAACCCGGGAAGTATGTTTGGGATCATTATCTTGTTGGAAAGGGAAGGATTCATCGAGCCCCAATTTAGAAGCCCTTTGGCTTAGATTATTCTATAAAATATTAAAATAGTTATATATTGATTCATTATTCCGTCGATTATAACTACATTTCCTACTCCAGTTATTGCCTTGCAACCCGAAACCATAATCGAACCACCAACGTGTTTTACAGTTCCTCTCATGTTCTTTGGTTCTAGAGCTGCATTTGCTTTTCTCCAAACTTTTGGTGTCCATCTGACACGTGGATGTTGAATTTACTTTCTTCCAAAAAAATCACGGAATTCCAAATACTCCTGTCCTTATTTTAATCTTTCGATAATTATTTTTGGAGGCATTGGTGAATTATTTTTTTTTTTTTTTTTTTTTTTTTTTTTTTTTTTGCAAAACCTATTCTCTATCCTGCTTTCCGTAACACACAGCGAATTGTTTCAGGATTGTATGACTTCGCAAAATTGTATTTCACATCAGTTATCACTTTTGGTGCGCTCTAATCTTCGGATTTTTTTCACATTTCCAACAATAATTCGCCTTTCTCGATCCGTGAAAATAGGTGGTCGTCCTGCTCTTGGCTTGTTTAGAGTATTTCTCTCAGCCTTGAAATTTTCAATGATTTTTTGCACTGTTGCAGGACTTTTGCCTATGATTTTAGTAATTTGTCTTTGGGACTTGCTTTCCTTATAGAGCTTTATTGTTGCATCCTTTAGATCTTTCGATAATTATTTTCCACGTGGAGGCATTGGTGAATTATTGATGTCTCAGTGAATTGGGGGTAGAAGTGAATTTAGCCTCAGGCTGGCTGCCCATGGGGTAAAAGCTCAAACTTACAAATTTTGTAGAAGAACTTCTAACTTATCACTGAACTACGAAAAATCTCTCGAGAAGTTTCGTTCAGCCTATTTAAAAGTCAGTGGATGACAGTTTGTTTTTGGGAACCTGGACTGATAAACAGTCCTCAATCCCATATCATGATGTCTTTGATGCAGGACGTGACTTCGTTGGTTTTCACAGTCTGCGGAGTGACATGTCGGCGATTGGCTGTGGCGATGGAATCCGGGAGGAGGGGCTTAGAGATGACTACTTGGAGTTAAAGTTTTATGCGGTGCTGAGAGCTTAGGACTGCTCTCTCAGTAAGTTGGGAGTAGAAGTGAATTTAGCCTCAGGCTGGCTGCCCATGGGGTAAAAGATATAAATATATACTTGTCCAGTGGGGTGTAGAGATTAAATAAATATTGAAAGAAAGATAATAAAAAATTTTTGAAAAATTTACTAGGGTGCAATAATTAAAAAATTATTGCAGGGATAAAAAGCTAAGGCAGATTGTAAGAATCCAGAAGGATTCTTCTTGGCCTTTGTAGCAAGTATTATCGTTACAGTTGTAATCGTTTAGATTTAACATATTTACATTATTAGTATTTGGCAAATTATCGAAAAAATTTATAGCTAATTTTTGAATATGAGCTTTAAAACTAGTGATTTTAAGAGTTTTATTTATGCGATCATTTGTCATGTAGCGACAGGCATTTACAATCATTCTAATATATGAATTCTGCAGAGTATTTAAAATATTAATATTGGTTTTAGCAGCATAACCCCATACTGGACAGGCATAAGCGAGTATTGGACGCATAACGGCTGTATAAAGAAGCACTTTGTTATCTCTACTTAAATGTGAGTTCCGGGAAATTAGGGGGGAAAGTTTGAACATTATTTTTCGGAACTTATCGCGAAAGTGTAAAATGTGTTGTTTCCAAGTTAAGTGTGAGTCAAAAATAACGCCAAGATACTTGGTATTCTGAGACCAGGGAATTTGTTTATTGAACATTAATAGAGGGGGAGGAATGGTGCGTTTTTTGGTAAAGATGACTGCACAAGATTTTTCTACATTGATACTAATTTTCCATCTGTCGTAATAATTTTCTAGCAGCTTTATTTAAAAGTCCAAAATTCAGAGTGCATATATACTTTAGTGATTTAAATTTCTACTGGTAGATAACAAAATTACCCTTAACGTTTTTTAAAATATAATGATTTGGTTTATTTTTCATTACTTTATGACTTGCATTAGAAGCTATAAACAACACTCTCTAAACTAATATTTTTTCTTATACTTATTTGAGAACTAGAGCTTTTTCATTTAAGCTATGAGTTGCATACTTACTTTTGTGAGCAAGTGTACATTACTCAATGACGTAATTCAAAACCTGCGAGTTTGTTGTGGTTCAAGTACTGAAAAAAATCCCAGATGCTATTGATGAGACTTAAAAAGCAATTTTTAAGATCTATCCAAAGACTGATATTTTATGTAGCGCTTCTAAAATGGTTGTAAAGGGTGTTTTTTTAGAGGTATAGAACTTTAAATTGCAATAAAACAACGATGTATTATTCGATTGACATGAATTTTTTTTATTCGAAAGATAATCTTGTGGCATTACATTTTAAATATGATTTCTGGCATAGGACTGCCACGGCTGGCTCGGATGCAGTCCAATCTGGACGTCCAATTTTCGATGACTTTTTCCAACATTTGTGGCCGTATATCGGCAATAACACGGCGAATGTTGTCTTCCAAATGGTCAAGCGTTTGTGGCTTATCCGCACAGACCAATGACTTTACATAGACCCACAGAAAATAGTCTAGCGGTGTTAAATCACAAGATCTTGGAGGCCAATTCACAGGTCCAAAACGTGAAATTAGGCGGTCACCAAACGTGTCTTTCAATAAATCGATTGTGGCACGAGCTGTGTGACATATTGCGCCGTCTTGTTGGAACCACAGCTCCTGGACATCATGATTGTTCAATTCAGGAATGAAAAAGTTAGTAATCATGGCTCTATACCGATTACCATTGATTGTAACGTTGTGGCCTTCATCGTTTTTGAAGAAGTACGGACCAATGATTCTACCAGCCCATGAAGCGCACCAAACAGTCAGTTTTTCTGGATGTAACTGTGTTTCGACATACACTTGTGGATTAGCTTCACTCCAAATGCGGCAGTTTTGTTTGTTGACGTAGCCATTCAACCAGAAGTGCTCTTCATCGCTAAACAAAATTCGCTTATGAAAATCGGGAACAACGGCAATCTCGTTTTGGGCCCATTCGACGAATCTACGCCTTGCTTGATGATCGTTTTGATGAATTGCCAAACCAAACTGAGAATAAATCGCTTGGCAGCTGTTTAATCGGTCGCCATCTTGGAAAGTAATGCCAGCTTAAGCTTCTATACCTGGAAAAAAACACTCTGTATGTACGATGTCTTTGCCTGAGACATCTGCTCCAGTTCAGAGAGGTGTTTGTTTGTTTTTTTTTAATTATGGAAACATTTGGTCTGCGGAAAAGGATAGACTTTCCGCTCCTACTGTTAAAAACTTATTAAATGTTAAAATTAATTCATTTAGTTTTTTTTCCTGCGAATTTTATGATATGTTGCTGTTGTTATTGTCGTCGTGTCCTTCCCAAAGGGAAGGAATGAATGTTGCCAGAGCGTGTGAGACAGGTTTGATTTCTTTACGATAGATAGCACGACACCACTTATCTCCACCTCCACAATTTAGGCATGGAACTGGAAGGGAGGGAAATATTCTCCAGCCCCCTTCACTCGTGGTTTTAGCTGCAACAGCCCACAAGACTTTCGGATCCACTGATTTAACGAGCTCGTACTCCATGTGTACACGGAGGGTATTTGGTGGCACAGGCATCGAACCCAGCCCTTTCAGTCAAGAGTCCGACGCTCTAACCACTAGGCTACACACGACCCCTATTTTATGATATAATTGATACAAACAAACCATTTCTGAAAATACAATAACTTATAAAAAAACGTAACAGAATAAATAAAGGTTAATATTTCAGTAAACTGCTAAGAGCTTTTTAAGTAATTTCAAGCCACCACATCCGTTATAATGGTTAATGACGCTGGTTGCAGTGCGTTGGGCCTGGGTTTGAATCCCGAAGAAGGCACAGATGTTTGTAAATGTATAGTGCCTTTGCGGCATGGAGGTACTATAAATAGCCTACGAGCCACATGTCTTCTCGTGAGGTTGGTGGAAAGGGAAGATAGGTGGAAGGACCCTGACCCCCTCCAGGGTGTTCTCCCTCAAAATTGGCGTGGAACCGAGCTAAATCCCATTGTCACCTTTTTGGTGCTCAAAGCTATGGCTAACGACAGGCGTACAACTAGCCCCTTGCCACGATTAATTTCGTAAGCCTTGATCTGATGTTATTGTTGATCAGGTTAACAACAGTATTTTCAAAAATATGTCCCGGGTCTGAACCCCCAAAATATGGTAAGCTTGCCCATAATTCAATTGTATTCCTTTAATTATAAATTATTTAAATGCATTACTCATACTCATAATACTCATTGGCTATAATTTTATCGTTATATATTAATAGTATATTGTATATTTTATTTGTAATATTTAAATTTCTCAATATTCCTTTCCTTCTCTATGGCCTAGATTATAGACAAATTACAGGTGAAGGTTGGCTAGCCGAAAAACTTTGTTTAAACCTGCAATCTTGGTTCCTAAAGCCAGGAGTTTGCTATTGTACTACTGTGGCTAATATGTCTTACTATATATATATATATATATATATATATATATATATATATATATATATATATATATATATATATATATATATCTTGAACAGTTATACTTAGGTTTTATAGCTATTTGTATAAATTTATGGATTATGTATAGTATCTTAATTATGTGTGTGGGCGTGCGCTTGTTTCTTTTAATACCATTACTGGAGCAAATATGTTTATTCAATCTTTATATTATTACATGGTCCCATTATAATATATCTTTAAAGGTAATATACAATAATATTGCGTAAAATTTATAACTGAATAATAGGATTAACTACGCATTGGGTTCCTTTTACATAAAAAATTAATAATTTGTGAGGAATGTTGAATGCGTTGTTAGAAGTAGAGAAGTGCTTGCAGTACATAGAATAATTTTGTTTCGAACTGTGTTTTTGCCTTCTTGTACTTGCCTTCTTTAAAAAGCGGAATTTAAGGCCCCGCTTCGTGGTTAATATCAATACCACCGTGATTAAATTAAAAAATAAATAAGTTGTTCTCTTATAAATATTTACACATATTAACAGTTAATATCTGTATGTGGGATATGGAGCGATAAAGGCTCCATACATCCCTACACATACTTCTTAAGGTATCCGACTACGTTCGGAACCGTGATTTTGCAAAAGCGCATAAATGGAAAATATTCAGAATATTTAGTGTCACTTATATTAGAAAACGTATATAAAATTGTTTTAAGAATAGTATTACAATAAAAAAATTATTTAATTACAATATTTTGACAAAAAATGAGCATAGAATGACCCATTTTCAAAATATTCTCCTTTTGTGAAAAATGCTTCTATTATAATAACATTTTGCCTGTATATAGCTTAGACCTCTGTACAAAGGCTCAACTAGAATTTTTGAAATATATAACTTAGAAGTGGTTTTATCCATGTTTTACGACAACAGAGGGAGAAATTTTAAGAAAAAAACACCGATAATTATTTCAATTGGTTGTAACTCTGAAAATAGTGTGAATTTTTCAAAAATCATAGTTGAGCCTCTGTACAGAAGTCTGAGCTATATACAGGCAAAATATAATTTTAATAGAAGCATTTTTCACAAAAGGAGAACATTTTGAATAAATGTTATTCTAAGTTAATTTTTTGCCAAAATATTATATTTAAATAATTTTTTTTGTCAAAATGTCCTTAAAACAATTTTATGCATATATTCTAAGTGACACTAAATATCATGAAAATTATCCATTTATGCGCTTTTGCAAAATCACGGTTCCGAACGTAGTCGGGTACCTTAAGGAAATATGCATTGATTGTTTTGTTTCTATCTTTAAGACTGAAATGCCCGTCTGTTTTTCAGGAGACTCACGTACATCCAACTTCTCAGACCCTGGCCCCATGCGGCACAAGAGAAAAATGAAGCACCTGCAGGAGGAGTCGGAGAACGAAACCCCCGTTTGAACGAAGAATCTGCCGTCCAAATTGTTTACTTCCCAGCGAACGGTCGCATGTGTTTGTGTGTCTATAGACCTCCGAAACAGACCTCAAAAAATACATTCTCAGAAGGAGAAATCGTTTTCTTCCTCACGAAAAATTGTACATACATGCATACATATATATATATATATACAAAAATCAAGGAAGAAAAGAAAAACGTCTTCTGAAATGCGTCTGTTCTCGTTTCAACCAAACTTTAGTAAAGCCCTTCAGGCTTTTCAAGCGCCGAGAAACAGTATTTAACGGCGAAAGACAGAAAAAAAAACTTTTGTCATGGTGCATTTCTATGGAAAAGACAGAAGGGAAAAAATTGCAACTTTCTCGTTGTGGTGGTCATTCCAATGTGTTCGTCTAATGATGGAATCATAACTAGAACGGTGATGAAATAGCAAGATAATAAATAAAAGATGTAATGAGGTTGGGCATTGATCTAAAAGAAAAATATCAGTAAACTGATAAACCCTCTGATCTGATTGGATTTCCAAATCTTTACTAGGAAATGGGGAAAAAATGGCTCTGTCGGTTTCAAAGATATGATGCATACTAATCGAATAGATTCTTTAAATAAAATAATAACAGGCAACACAGATAAAACATTCCCAAACTAGTACATTAGTCGATAAAAGTGTTAAGAAGTGGATTGGTAAAGGCTGTGGAATTGAATATCATCGATCAAATAAAATAGTTGAGCTATAATTTTGCAAATTTTCTACGAGATTATGAGAAATGGTTACAAAAAAGAGATAAATGAGGCAAAAATAAAGATTACTATTGTTTTTTTTTAAATTATATCTGTATTTTTTCATGCGATAATTTAAATGCTGATATCGACTTCAATGAAAAAGAAAACTATGCTTAGAGTTCTTGCACATAGATTCGTTATCTATTTCTTTCCTATTCGAAAATGCTTATTTTATATTTGCACAATGTAACAATAAACTCTGCAGTATTAGTCATGTCATTCAAGAGAGTACAAAATTTCTCTAAAAGTATAGTTCATATTAAAAAACTATTTAAAAAAACAGAATTACAAACTAATTCCTTTCCTCTTATAATGGAATCATTTGCCATTACTTTTATTCCAGATCCTTGACGATTTTAGGCTTAGTGGGACAATATTAAAAGTATGTTCTTTTATCCCATATAAGAAAAAAGTACTCATTTTCGAATCTGAGTTGTTAGTTAAATTTATGTGGTTGTCACGCTGTAACTAAACAAAATTAAAAAGAAACTACCAAACAAATTTCTCGATAGAATCAACAATACAACATAATACATTAGAAATACAACCCTTCACAAAAAGATTTAAAAACTCATTAAATACATATCATGCCTCTCTTAAATTTTATAAGATTCCCAGACCATGATAACCTTCTGATAAAAATTCTAAAATTCGCTCACAGCAATGGCCTACTCATTCTTTCATGAACGAACTACTTTAATCTCTAACCCCCGTTTAACACAATTTATTTCCTTTTTCTTTCTCCTTTTTTTATATAACTCTACATTAATCAAACCTTATCAAAAATTTAATAAATAAAATGGACACGATATCTCACTAATTCGAACTCTGTTTTCATTCAGTTTTAATTAAACTCTTGAATTCCAATGCATACCATAACTCAAACATTTAAAGGCACAAGAGACAAGATGAATCTTAAAATTCCATACAATTACTTTCTTTCCACACTTTTCAGGGTAGTAGTTTTAATTAAATCTCGCAGTATAACTTCGGAGAAAA
The DNA here is from genome assembly GCA_019973935.1 of Trichonephila clavipes. Lineage (NCBI taxonomy): Eukaryota > Metazoa > Arthropoda > Arachnida > Araneae > Nephilidae > Trichonephila > Trichonephila clavipes. The sequence continues at coordinate 723,866 of BMAU01000078.1, forward strand.
GTATATAATTTCAGTTAAAGAAATAAATAATCTTTTCAAAGATCACTGAAAACTTTATTTAAACCTCTTTTTATAACAATCGAACGAACTTTTAATTGCCATTCACAAAAAATGAAAGTTATATTCACTGTTGCCACACATAGAAAAAAGATATAATAATACAATTTTAAAATTAACGTTGCCATATATGAAAGATAAATAAGTAATAATAATACATTTTCAACAACCTCTCTTGATGTTGAGAAATTAAATAGTGTGACACTTGATAAATACATATCCGTAAAAGAATAATATCATTAACAAAAAAAATAGTTTAAATTTTTTTAAATAAATAAAATTATTTAATATTTTTAATGGGTATCAAAGAATAAAATGTCAGTCACATGAGTAAAAAAAACTATATTACGCGAAAAATCTTACAATTGTTTAACTCGGATAACTCATTAATTTTAAAGAAATTGATGAAAGATAGAAGCATATAAAATGATTTATTAGTTTTTGAGAATATTTGAATCGAATTCGATGAACACATTGAGATTACCTACAGAACGAGAAGTTTTGAGCCAATCACCGATGTCCGAACATTCCTGTCTACATCGGCACACGAAGCAAAGTATTTGTTGAGAAGCAGTATAGAAAAGTTTATATATACTATACAGTGCTTAGTTCTTAGAGCAGAAAATGGTTAATTTTTAACACAATGGAACACAGAGCAACGAAATCTATTTTGCTTAATTTCCTGTCCCTAGATTGGCTTGGAGAGTGAAACGCACAAGACGCAAGTCTAGAAAAAGACGGATGGAGAAAAAACAATAAAAATGCTCAGAGGTTTGTGGGAAATTTTTTCGATTTCCTGAAAGCTTCTTTTTTCTACGTCAAACCATTTGAAGTTGTTTATTGCATGTATTTTTGGTTCCCACTGTGTATAATAAAGGAACATCTTGTTTAATCTTTCTGTATTCAAATGACACCACTCGACAACTACTCCATTTAGGAATTTAAGACTAAAATCAAAAAAATATTTACAGATTAAATCGTTCGAAATTCATACTTTGTCACTGAATAACTTAAATATTGACAGTCAAATATTTTAATTTTAACAGACGATAATTAGCAAAAAATATTTTCTTATTCTTCGAGTTTAAAAACCTTTTGAATTTAAGTTGTCTTTTTAATCGAAATCGAAGGTAAAGTTATTTTTGAAATTGTAACTGTACAACCTCAAAAACACACTTCTTTTTGTGTGAAAAATGAAAGTAATAATCCTTACTAATATTATAAACGTGAAAGTTTGTTGTGTGTTTGTTACTCTTTCACGCGAAAACAGCTGAATAGATTTTAATGAAACGTTACAATAATATAGCTTATACATCAGAATAACACATAGGCTATAATTTATAAAGATACTGTGTGAAGTGTCCAAAATATAATGATAATTGTCAAGTAAATAGGAAAAAAATCTGCCATCTACAAGCTATTCTGGCGTGAGCTGAAAAAACCGTTAAAGATACACGTATATAATCATGTGTACAAAAATGCGCGCGATAGCATATGTATCTAATTTTTATTTATAAGCCATTATTACCAAAATAGTGAACCATAACTACAATAAAAATTGATAATTGCACGTTCTAATGCATGCTTGATAGTAACAAAAATCGATCCTTATATTAAAATAAATACTTTTATCACTTATGATATTTAAAGTAGATAAACTTTGCCATATTCATACTACATCATTTGGACAAATTTGCTTGGGGTTAGTAGTTAATTATAACGCTATAATTTTAATTGAATAGGTAGGAATTGCATTTTTAAGTATAAATATAATAATGATTACTGTACTGAATTTTTTGGAAGTGTAGCAAAAGTACCTACTAAGAATTATGCCACGAAAGCGTAAGTCTAATCTTTCCCAAAGCTCTAATAATGCTCGAGCTATGAAAGTAGCTAGACTTAACGAAACGTTTCCACAAGCCTAACTGCAAAGGCGTGAACTGACGGAGCGTGAGGCAGCTCACAGTGCTGCTGAGACACCAGAGCAGTCCCAAGCTCGACGTCAACGGAACACTGAATATATGACCCCTCAACGGGCTTCTGAGGCACCCGAACAGTCCCATGCTCAGCGTCTTCAGCAGGCGACTTACATGGCTTCTCAAAGAGATACAGAAACCGTTGAAACAGCTGAATTTCGCAAACACGCTGTTGCTGAAAGGGCACATCAGCGATGTCTAATATTCCCAAGGAACACGTGGGGAGTATTTGATAAAGTTGCATTTGAGTAGAACGAGACTCTTGATTACGAAAGCCACAAGCTTACAAAAACAGAAGCGATGAATAAAGAATGCAGAATTTGCGGTGCTCTTAAATAGAAAGAGGAAGCTGCAGGCATGTGTTGTTCGAGAGGAAAAGTAGCCCTTCCTTCAATAGATGAGCCAGTTAAACATCTTAAAGAACTTTTCTCTTATGAAACAGATGAGTCTCGCCGTATTCTAAAAAACATAAGGAAATACAATACATGCTTCCATATGACATCTTTTGGGGCGGATAACATTGTTTCGATGCAAGGATTTTGCCCGACTTTTTCACAATCCAAGGGCAAATATATCCCACAATTGTCTCTTTGCTTCCTGCTACCAATACGCAATAAAAAATTTTGCAAGTTTATTTCATGGACGATAAGGAAGCACAAGTTAATATGCGTTCTGAGTACGTACAAGGGGTGGAAAGAAACACGGTTAAAAAAATACAAGTTCTACATGATCACAACATTTTAGTGCATGAATTTAAAATGACTAAAAATAGAATGACTAGCGATAATTATACCGCGGCATTATTGCCGGGACGATAATGTTCTATTACAGGCAGTGCTGTTGAGGCAATAATATTTGCTCCTGATGAAGGCAGCGTTAAAACGAGCTGGTGGAACAGATGTTGGTAAGGCTATTGGATGTGCCGGGGTGCAGATGCTGTTAAAGCTATTGGAATTGGAGAGGCTGTTGGAGTTAGATCATGTCTCTGTATTGGTGTCACTCTCTGTCTGTTCTCGTGATTCCAGAGTCTCTTTTTAGGTGAAATACTTCCCGCCCACGAAAGTGACACGTGATGCATAGTCACTTACTTCTGTTAGGACGTATTCGGTGAAACCCTTCTTCTATTGGTGCAAGTCCCTTTCGCGCGGTGTACTTTGAAACCAGCGGCTAGCGTGGGAGCTGCGTCGGCATCTTACAGTCAGCTAGATCAAGGGAGGTCAGAGGTTGACCCCTTAGGACATCAGCTCCAGGGTGTCCACCCTAGGATACTTTCCCACGAGAACCTACTTGACCGTTGAAACGTCACTCGTTCCCGACGGGAAATGGATCTTTGGTGAATACTGCCGCAATTACAAGGTTGTGATACACTCACAAGGTTGTGATACACCCAGGTCGTGTACCCCGTGGTGAACACGAAGAACGATTCAATGCCCCGACCACAAATGAAATAGCTGCCGTAGTAGTTAGTAGTGAACGAACTGCGTCTTGGGACATCGTTATTCAGGTGCACGATGGCCGGCTTACTAGAGTTCCGAACACTCCTATATTTTTTTATGCTCTTGAGTACCCGATAATTTTTTGAAAAGGACAAAAGGGATATAGTTTTGATATTCCTCTGATAAACCCAGTTACAAAACAACCCATACCAAACAAAAAAGTGTCATAAAAAGACTTTCATGCGTATCTTATGATGGTACGTCGCAACAATTTTAATTTATTGCTTCGACTTCTCCTTCTTCAGTTTTTGGTGAACATGTACGTCAAAGTGGAGAGTGAGTGCTTAAGGTTTATTTTCTTTAACCAAACGAAACTTCGAGCAGAAAATTATATACATTTACAAGACATGATAAGGAATGATGCGGATTTAGATCCAAATAACTTGGGTCAAATGGTAATTCTCCCGTCATCATTTGAAAATAGCGCAAAATATCTTCATGAATACACGCAGGATGCGTTCTACGGGAGGCCTGATCTGTTTATTACAATGACATGTAATCCCGCCTGGCCAGAAAAATCACTAGAAAGCTCATTCCAGGTCAAAATTCAACGGACAGACATGACTTAACAGCCAGAGTATTTAAAATAAAAGTTCAAAAATTAATTGCTCTATTTACAAAAGGTAAAATATTTGGTGATATGAAGTGTGTTTCATGTACTCGATCGAGTGGCATAAAAGAAATTTGCCTCACCTGCACTTACTGCTGTGGTTGATGGAAAAATTATGCCCTACCCAAATTGACGAAGTCATAAGTGCGGAGATACCAAACCCAGAAATTGATCGAAAGCTTTATGATATTGTGACCAAAGATATGATTCACGGTCCCTGTGGTGCACGAAATCCATCATCACCATGCATGAAGGAAGGAAAAAATGTACCAAAAAGTATCCAAGGGCGCTTTTAAAAGATACTCAAACCAACGACAAAGGCTATCCTCTGTACAGGCGTAGAGCACCAGAAGTAAGCGGCCTTACGATAACCCGAAAAACCCGAGGTGGAATACAAGAAACATTGGTCGACAATAGCTGGATTGTCCCATATTCTCCTCTTCTCTCTAAAATGTTTAATTGCCAGATAAATGTAGAGTTCTGCAATACGGTACAGGCGATAAAACATATTTGTGAATAAATAAGCAAAGGTAGCGACCAGACTATTTTTAACATCCGACAGCAAGGGAATGTTAATATTGACCCGAGAGATGAGGTGCAAATTTCAGTTAAATTGAGTGCTTTAAAATGTATTTTATTAACGATTGAAAATTCTAACAAGATAAATATAGAGAGAGTGTGAGCTAATAGTAGAAATTGGAAAAAAATGTTGAAGAAAATTATAAGTATTGCGTATGCAAAACAGATTCCCGTTCTCTATCAAGTTTGTACAAACATGAAATATCTATCTAAACCCTTGCTTCCCAACGGAAGTCGACGTACCAAAGGAAAAACTTTAAAGAAAAAATATTAGGTTTCGGATAGCCTCTTTTTTACGTAATTTGTTGCAACTTTTAATTCTTTGCTTATGCCAGCTTGGGAGCCATTATAAAGGTTACATTATGGCAGAAATTATCCCCAACAAAAGTGATAAAAAGATCATTTGTGTTTCATGACATTTTTTAGAGGGAATGGGATAAAATGGTCCAAAATATAGAAATATTTTTCAAAAAAATTAATAAATAAAAAATAGGGGGGAATTTTTGTAGCATTTATTAAATTCCAGCATTCAATAGATAAGGCAGAAATTGGAAAATCTTCAGTTCGTGTTCAGTTCAGATTTTGTGGGATATACAGCAACAAAGGCTATTATCCCCTAAAAAACCTAAAGGATTTATAAATTAATAGATATAAAAATATTTCATTTTCTGGATAAAAAATCTGAATGATAATCTATTTGACATAGCTTTCTCCAATAGTTCTTTGAAAGTAATGTTGTAATGTGGATCAATTTTGAGAAAATGCTTTAGTTGATTTCGAGGAGGAATATATCTATTGTGTGTGCAGTTTAACAGGATGTGGTTCAAATCTTTTAAGCAATTACTAATTCAACAGATTGCGTTGTCAGATAAATGAAATTTTCGTAGAAGTCCAGGAGTGATGATCCATTTGCTCAAGATTCGAGGGCATAGGATTTTTTCTCTTCTATTACTTGTCCACTTAGAGACCGAGCCTATGTTTGGAATATTGCCCAAGTTTTCAAAATATTTGCTTAGACAAAAGTTATCATTTGCTTTTTTAAAACTCTCTTGATATATTTTTTGCTGATGTCTTCTGAGGTGATCCAGTTGATGTAAACATTTGACTGTTCTTGCGAGATTATCCGCCTGTTCATTCCACAATACATTTGAGTGTCCCGGAGTCCAAAGTAGAATTATCTGATAATTATAATACGATAGAATGTATATCTTGCTAGCTAATTTATGGATAACACTATGAGATTTGATCGAATAATTTTAAAGAGAAGAAAGAACAGAGAGACTATCAGATATAATTAGCAGATTCTTGTTTGTAACAGACAGATCATCTAAAGCTTGGCAGATAGCCAGAGCTTCAGCTGTGAAAATAGAATTCCTGAGATTGATTATCTAAGCAAAAGAGGAATTTTCCGTAATACCTGAAATCGAGGTAATTTGTTCAGTTTTGGAAGCATCAGTAGCGCTATTACGTAGAAACCTTGGAAATCACGATCAACTGTTTCATCAAATTAACCCCTTACCTTCTTCCATAATATTTAGATTCAGAGACTCAGGGTTATTTTTATATAATGAAGGAAAAAGGTTTGATTAGAAGTTTGAGAAAGGAAATACTTATTTGCCAGTCTTCGTATTTTGTCTGATAGAATTTCCTGTCCAGAAAATTTTAAAAGTACAATATTTGGAGTCCATTGTGGAAGTTCTAATGCCATTCGGAGTTGAGTTGAGTTAATATTAACGTCGCACTGTTCAGCTACACGAGGGCTTTTGGCGACGGACCACGTAATTTTGAACCATGGTCAAGTGACGTGGACGACACCTGAGCTGGCACCCCCTCTTTACCACACCACACCAACGGGAGGACGTTTCAGCTCTCGACAGATTTAACGTGCATCGCTGCCCTACACGGCGGGTCTTTTGGTACTGGGATCGAACGCATGACATGCCTGCCATGGTTGGATGCCTTAACCACTGGGCTACCGCAGCCCCTAATGCCATTCGGAGGGCTTTGGTTTGAACGACATTAAAAGGTTTTAGTTGATTATCAGACCATTTATTTATTATATGGCTAAAGTAGTAGAAAACACACTATTATTTACTATTTTGATCAGATCTGCAGCTCTTGGTCCATGATGCTTGTAGGCCATAGCCTTAAGGCTATTAATTTTTTTCAGTGCTTTGCTATTCTGACTTCATTTGGAAAAATGAACTCCTAAATATTTGATAGAGGATTGTCAAAGGAGTGAATGCCCTTCCAATAAAATGTTAGGAAACATGTATTAATTCTTTTATTGAATAACTCAGCTATTGTACTTTTATCTGAACTAAGAGATAGCTTCCAATATTCGCACCATTGGGAAATTCTTTCCAGCATATTTTGAAATTTGTTGTAAATATAATCAAGAGAATTATGTGAGCAGTAAATGAAAACGTCGTCAGCGTAAACTAAACATTTGATGTCATAATCCAAAGTTTCAAAAAAACCAAGCTTGTAAATAGTATTTAAAAGGGGAGAGAGGACACTACCCTGAGGAAGACCTTGTGAAGATATCCTTTTGGAGGAAAGATATCCCCTCCATTTGATTTGAAAAGATCGATATGTGAGAAACTTGTGGATCCAAATAGCTGTTTTTCCCGTTATGCCGATTTGAAGACATTTATAGAGAAGACCGTCGATATAAACTGAATCGTATGCACTTTTTATATACAGTTGGCAAAATATTTATTTGTACACTTGAAATTTTGTATGTTCTTCAAAAATAAATTAAGTAATATAACTAAAAGTTATCGAGATACATTTAAATTGTTTTAAAAAATAAGACTCTTTCACAATAAAAAATAAATAAGCATTTATTTCAAATTAGTGATTTTTTTAAAAAAAAATTATACAAAAGATTACTTGTACACTTGCTTAGTAAACATTAACAAAACATATGCAACACTGTAATGAAATTTCAATACTTTGTAAACAGTCCATTAGCTTTTTAACTGCTTCAAGACGCCTTGGCATTGACTCAATTAATTTCTTTGTGATTTCTGTGTCAATGGAGTTCCAAACTTCTTGAAGTTTTTCTTTTAAGTTCTCTTTACTTGTTACGGTTTTTTCCCGAACTTCAGTGTCCAAATGCATCTATAAATTTTCTATAGGATTAAGATCTGGAGATTGTGGAGGTTGTTTCAAGTCACCTTGGAGCATCATAAAGCAGCCAGGTCTTAGTAACTATAGCGGTGTACTTTGGGTCATTGTCTTGTTAGAATATAAAAGTGTTCTCCATGCTAAATTTCTTAGCACTATTTAACAAATTACGTCGCAACACATCGATATAAGCTAAAGCATTCATTTTATTGTCAATAAATGCTAAGTTACCCGCTCCATTATGAGCTACACATCCCCACACTATAACATTTCCCCCACCGTATTTTAAAGTGTGAAGTACACTTTTGGGTTCAAGAGCTGTTTTATTTTTTCTCCAAATTTTTCGAATACTTGGTGGTGTAAAAATCTCAAACTTGTTCTCATCAGAAAAGATAACCTTTTTCAAAAATCCATGGGCTTATTTTTGTATTTCATGGCAAACTCTTGACGTCTTTTCCTGTTTACTTCACTAATATAATGTTTCTTTCTGGGAGTTCTGGTTTTCAGACCAGCGCTGTGCAGTATATTTCTGATTGTCTGAGCAGACACTGAAACGTTACATGATGACAGAAGTTCATTAGCAATATTTTGAGCTGATGTCATTGGTTTATTTGTTGCTGACCTTACAGTCATTCGTTTAGATCTTGAAGTCAATTTACTCGGACCACCAGGTCTGGGCTTATTTTCAACACTGCCGGTCTCTAAATACTTTTTTACGATGTAACCAACGGTTGTAAATGACAGTTTTAAAATGTTTCCTATTTCCCGTAAAGATTTTCCCTCTTTATGGAGCTCTGTAATATGTTTTCTCATATCTAAAGAAAATTCTTTGGTTTTAGGAGCCATTTTGAAGATTATATCTGTAAATTTAAATATAGGCTGAAACTATTTAAATATTATTGATAAACTAACGCTCGTATTCACCGCTAACCTAACCCAGCGATGAAATCTGGAGTTAAGTAACCGGCAGTCAAACGCAGGTTAGAACTTCAATTCACAGCTCTTTTTCGACCTCCAGTTACTTGACTCTGGGTTTCTTGACCTGGGTTTACTGGTTGATTCCCATTGGTCGAAATAAACCCCGTGACTTCCGGCTGGAGCTACAATTTCTACATTCGCCTCGTGCCAGCTTGTTTTTAACCTCGAGTATCGCTAACTGTTTAAAATGAATGCCAACAGAATTTATTTTACGCAATACGAAAAAAAGAGTTGGTGTTGGCTTTGATGAAGCCGCACTTACATATAATAGAATGTAGGGAAACAAATGTTGTTAGTAGCACAAAAAAAATGAAGCATATATTGAAATAACGCGGCAATTCTATGACACTGACGGAGTGGTGAATCCGCGAACACCACAACAGATCCGTCAGTGTTATTTAAATTTAAAAAAGAAAATGACAAAGAAAAGTATATATAGAGAGTTTTGCGGCAAGAAAACGCAAACACTCAAAAAATCGCTTTCTGCGCATGTACGGTTAAAACTAACCCGGCAGTGAACCTGGGTCAGGATTTTTTAACTTGAACCGGAGTTAAGTTATTAACTTGCGATGGTGAATAGCGTTTTCGGCGAAACCCAGGTTTCCTTCCTCTAACCGGCGGTCAGGTTAGCGGTGAATATAGACGTAAGACAAACGTATGAAAAACTAAGTTAAATATAAAAAGTTTAATCAAAACTTTTGCCATACTTACACCAAAAGAATTCTGTACAAATACTCTTTTTGCAACGATTTTTCACACTTTTCCAGATTACGATTTACTTTTACACATAAAAAGAAAAATAATTTGCATACAACGATTAGACGCATTAAAGAAATGCATGATTAATTCGCGCTGAATAGGCGTTTTCCTTTGGGCGTCCGGACTGTAAAAACAGTCCTCAATCCCATATCGTGAGAGTCTATGATGCTGGGCATGACAAAAGTGGTGTTTTCCATTCTGCTGAGTGACATGATGGCGATTGGTCGAACGATGGAATCCAGGAGGCGTGGCTATGGTGCTTCATCTGGGTGGAAAGTTTTTTGGCTTGGCTGAGAGCTTAGAGGTTGCTCTCTGAATGATTAATTCGCAACTTAAGTATGGGTAATTATTTCATCAAAAACGAAAAAAGTGGTGTACAAATAATCATTTTCTCAACACTGTTTATATCTAAACTTATTCCTACAAAATATTTCTTTTGTAATTTTGCATCCACAATTGCTTTTTGAATAAGATAGGGAGCACTCCTGCTATCTTTAAAGGGACGAAACCATAATGTTGAAGATGAAGTTTTCGTTCTGCAGTTAAAAAGTAGCTTAATCTATTGGTTAGAACTCTTTCAAATGTTTTTGAAAAGATGAGAAAGCCAGTGCTATAAGTCTATACGATGAAATTTGAGTTTTTTCTTTGCATTGTTTAGGAATCGGGAGGATGACTGCATGCTTCCAAGAGTTTAGGAATATTGCATTATCAAATAAATTTTGAAAATATCTTAAAATTGCTTCACAACCACTGTGATCAAGCTTTTTAAGGAAAGATGCTGTGATATGATCAGCTCCAGGAGTTGAATTTTTAGAAAGTTTTATTGCTATGTGCATTTCAAAAATATGAAAAGGCTTATTAAGAATGTTATCCGCTTTGTGTAAAAAGTCCAAAGGAATTGGTTCATGAAAAACGTTTTTAGAAGCAAAAAAGTCCTCAAAAAATATTTGCTTGACTTTGAAGATGAGTAATGAATCTATTATTAATTTGAAGAATATTATGCTTAGGTTCTATATTATTAGTGGTGGAGAGCTTTTTAAGAATATTAAAAAATATCTTTGGATTAGAAACATTACTACAAATATTATCCCAGTATAATCTTTTAGCATTTTTAATATGAAATCTGAGTTTACTAGCATATTGCTAGTATTTGATCCACTATTGGGGAGAAATGCTACGTACAGCAATTTTTCTGAACTTTTTTTTTTTAATTTATAAAAATTATGGCAAGTACCATTCCACTATGGAGGGAAGGATTTGTTAGAAATTTTAACTTCTTTACTATTACTGTGAATAATTTTCGAAATTTTATCAGTAAGATGATCTATATTTTCCTCTGGATTGCTTAATATAATCTGCACTTCTTCTTTCACTATTTGCCAGTTTATTTTTGTTAAACATTTTTTACTCGACTTTAGTAGAGAAAACTCTGTTATTACTGAGCTATGATCACTTTCAAAAAGACAAGCTGAAGCATAACAATTAGTATATACAGAGAGACTTGAGGAACAAATTGTAAGATTGATTAAAGAGGATTTACCCGCCGAATTTCTATAAGTACGAACAGTTGTATTAAGAAGTATTGAATTTGATTCAGTCAACCAATCAACAAAAATATTACTTTATCTGGAACTGTGATCTGATCCCCGCATCGGATGATGCAGGTTAAAATCGCCCAAAATGAAGAACGGATCTGTTAATGATTTGAGAAAGGATTCGATTATTGTAATATTTAGTCCACGTGGTGCGTAGATGTTTATAACATAAAAAGAAATATCTCTTTGATATTTATTTTAACAACAAGTATTTCCAAATCTTCTATTTGTGTTAACTGAAGGGGAATTTGTTGAGCAGAAACACTCAAAGGTACGGCTATTATTAAGCCACCTCCAGATCTATTTTGTGTGTCACTTCTGAAAACCTTTTTCCCTGGAATATTAAAACTGTCTTCATTTTTGATAAAAAGGTTTCTTGGAAAATTAGGATATCTGCTCGCGAAAAGGGAGGGGTATTTAACCAAATGGTTTTATTTTTTAAGCTTCTACAGTTCCATTGTAAAAAATTCACAAATTTAGAAAAGGGAAAAAAGAATATTTTACCGAATTTTCAAAAAAAAAAAAACTTCCTCCCATTTAAGGAACAAAGAAAAAATATTTGTATTAAAATACTGGATGTGAAACATACGTACAGAAAATGAGAACATACATACAGAGATTATTTTTTTCCTTATCCGAATTCCGTGTTCAGCTTTCCACTATTGCCAGTACAGCCTTGAACTGGCAATAGAGGAAAAACTTTTTTTCTTCCTGGGGAGAACAACTCGTCATCGAACCTACTATGCCTACATACGTGAGAAAGTACAGTTTCCATTGATTTTTGTAAAGTTTCCATCAGGAATGCCGTTTGTTTTTCTAATACTGTTTGGAAAGCAGTCATCATTTTTTTCAAATTTCATATCAATGATTTCCTGTATATTATTTCCTTGTGTATTTTTTTAAGCACTGTCGTAAATTTTCGGAAATAGTTTCACGAAATCGTCGTCGCACCTCACTTAGTGTTATATGCTGTCTACACTTCAATTCTATAATTTTTTTTTCTTTTATGAACAAAGGACAGAGAAGAGTTTGCCGGATGGTTGTCCTTACAGTTAGTGCAGCTAGCATTTACTGTGCACGTTCCTTGATGAGAAGAGCCACAAATACAACGTCATGCTGGACTCTTGACACAATCGAGATAGATGCAAAAAACTGAAACAGCTAGTGCATTGTCTAGGTCTATCAATGAATAGTTGAATCTTATGATTAATAAACCAAAGTTTAATATTTTCTGGTAAAACCGTTCCAAGAATGGTAATTAGAACAGGAGATACTTCAGGACTTGTACCTGATTTTATAAATCTCTGCGAATTTCAACAATTTCGAAATTATTGCTACTTTGTAATTCCGCAGACAATTCTTCCAAGGATACATTAGTAGGAATTTCGTATAATAAGAAGCGGAATGTAATATGACACTTGTATTAATCGAAACATTCAATATTTGATCTAAATATAAGATTTGTACTGCACAAACTGGATCTGAAGTGGCAAATCGTAATTTTCCATTTCTAGTAAATGACATATCTGGGAATTTTATTTTTTATCTCCGCATATAGTACTTGCGGGTTTGTTTTGGGGATAGATGACAGCTTTTGTTTATTTTCTAAAAATATATTTATCTCTGATATTTTCCTTTGTCCGGCTCGTAAAAAGAGTTCATTTTCAGACGTAGGAGTATGGAAATATTTCATGTTCCCATTCCCGATGTCCATCTTATTTTCCATCTGTACTATTAAGTTTTTTTTTTTTGACATTGGCTATCTCAATCTTTGCCATACTCACCTTGAGTCTAATTGCTTAAGTAAAAGAAAACAAAACTATGCTTACCAAGTCCCTTGTAGGAATATGAAATTGAAGACAAAAAAAAAATTTACTGCTTTCAGAGCAAGTAAATAGAGTTGAACACTCGAACCAAAAATAAACCTCGAATATACAATATCAGCTTGCCACAAGCAACCGCCTTCCGAAACTCTATTTAGTAAACCTACATTTCGTGTTAAAACAGCAAAAACGAGTGATATTTTCAGTTTAAAATTATTTAGTAGTCCCTTAAGAATTAATGCGCACGTGCAAAATAAAGTAAAAATTATTGCATTTGATGTTTTTTTTTAAACTTTTAGTATTATATACGTAAACATCCATCATTATCACTTAGAGCATTTTTACATGCTGATTAAAATGATAAAGCGTGTGTTCTTTTAACTCGAGTGAACCATAATCTTCCACAAACATTTACGATTAACATCGTTGTTCACTGAAAAAATTTCGTTTGCCTCATATTGAAAGAAAATTCTTCAGTGGTTTATAAAAACCAATAGAAGTCCATTTAAAATAAAGAATATTAAAGAAGCGGTCACCAAACTTTTTGACCTCACGGACCAGTAAATTCATAATTTAAATCTCGCGGACCACTAATAGGATTTTTTTAAGTGTTAAATATATTTATAAAAAAAATTGTGACTAAACACATAAAATGTACCTAGTTAATAAAATGAAACTATTAATTGTAACCAAATTATGAAAGCTTTTTTAAAAAACCATAATAAAATAAAAACTGTAAAAACAGAACAATTAAACAATGGTTTAAGTATATCCAACTTTTAGCATTATACATTCCTAGTGTGATGGATGTTCCCAGCTTACTGGAAACAAAATTATGGATATTTGGATCCAATGTTGTTTGCAAGGCATTTATTTCAAGCTGAGATCAGTACTGTGTTTTGAGATGAAATTTAAATTTGAGAGTTTCGTCGGACGATAGATTGATGAGGCTTTCTTTTAGAATCATACTTAATTATTATTTTGAATTTTCGCTGCAAACGGGTCTTTTATCCATATATTACCACGTATTTCCCATATTGTTATGAACTGAATTATGATTCAAGGTATCTTAAAACTTAACACGATGTGAGTAAGTATATTCCCCATTTTTCTGGGGACCAGCGAAATTTTCTCGCAGACTACTGATGGTCCACGGACCACCACTGCTTTAAAGGACATCCAATGATTATTTACTATACTAAAATAAATTCTAAAAAACAATAACTATGCTCGAAATTGAAACAAAATGTGGCTATAATATTTTATGTTATAATTTTGCTTTATGGTTAGTAATAAATGAAGAAACCTATAATTGTTAAATAATCAGTTTATATTGCTTCAAACTTTTTTAAAAGTTTCAAAGAAAATGTGTTAATTGGTAAGCTTATTTGTGAAGGATTTATAGTACGAGCAACTAGCATCAATGATGTTATGTGGTGTAGGTTTTCGAATAACTTTGTTTTTGGAAATGATTCTAGAAGTTTAATTAATAATATAATGTTTCTTTAATTATTATAAATATATATACATAGCTCTCATTATTTTTAGTGTATCAATAAAACTACTTTTTAAATATTTCTGGTAACGGTTATATATTTAACGTGGAACCTTAGAGAAAGCTCTATTATTCACTCATCATAATAAGTTGAACAGAGAATAATTTGTTGAAGTTACATATAAAAATGGATAGCAGTCCCCATTGAGGGTAGCGCAACAATGCTGGTGGAAGGGTGAGCGGGAAACCACTCTCCCAGTTGATTTAGTTTCTGTTTCACTTTCGTAGGAAAGCGAAGAGAAAATGACGTCACATCTCCATGACAACAAAGACTGTCTTTCAACCGTCTGCCGCATCTCGACGGAACGAGGAGAGAAGGGATAAATTTCTTTAATAACAAGGATTAAGAGAATATTATTTTTTAGTCTGTTACTCGTTACCTCTTAAATAACTGTGTGCGGTTTTTGAAAAGAAATTTTAAATAATCACTTGGAAGAAAGTAAGAAAAGGTCGAGGAGTTTGAAATAAGATCATGAGGGTGAAGTTGCTGCACTAAACACAATCAAACGCTTGCATGGTGCGAGGGAGGAGAAATAATTAATGAGTGATGTCTTGCAAAAGAAAACAACCAGAGAGAAACAAAGCATTTCATTTCATTTATATATATATATATATATATATACACACACCAGAATTTTTTTAATTCATATCAAGACAAAGTTTCCGAACATACTCGTTTTTTAATCCTATCTCTTCCTAACAATGAAATGTCACCGTTTGCAATTCAAAAAGCTATTCAAGGAATAAGCGGCGAACCCAAATCGGTAAAAAAATTACAACCTGGTGATTTGCTTATTGAAACATCATCTGCCTTACAAACGAAATCTTTCTTGTTAACCAAAACATTTTTAAACTGCCCGTTAACTGTAAATCCTCATAGATCCTTAAATTCTTGTCGTGGTGTCATATCTGAAACAGATCTTTTGTGTGCCCCGAAGCAGAAATCATGGAAGGACTTTCTGAACAAAGGGTTACTCAAGTCAGAAGAATTAAAATAAAAAAAGACTCGTCACTTTCCCCAACAAAGCATTTAATGTTAACTTTCGATAGCCCCAAACTACCATCTACAATAAAAGTTGGATATCTTAATTGTAAAATACGCCCTTACATTCCGAATCCTCTGCGCTGCTTTAAGTGCCAGAGATTCGGTCATTCTCAAACTTCCTGCCACTGACAACTAACATGCTCTAGGTGTGCATCTGTAGGGCATTCTTCTACAGATTGTACCCTACAACCGAAATGTATTAACTGTTCACAGCCTCATTCCGCCGATTCCAAACTTTGCTCAAAATGGAAAACTGAAAAACAAATACAAGAAATTAAAATTAATAAAAATATAACTTACTTAGAAGCCTGAAAGTTAATAGCCCCACCTTTATCACAGACATATTCCCAGGCTGTTAAATCATCAATAACATCCTCTTCTACACAGACGGGTGAAAATATTACAAAAATAAAGTGCCCAACTTTAAAACTACTTCAACCAGCTTCATCCATCTCGAAACAAAATAAAACTGCATCTATTCCTACAGTTACTACATTGTCTGCTTCCACTCAAGCACACCTATTACCTTCAACATCTACAATATCAGAATCCCAGCCACCTATTCCTAAAATTCCTATATCTAATGACGTACCTTCCACCACCAACAATATGATTACCCCAATTGAATCTTCATCAATCATATCCACTTGCCCATCTAGCTCCAGTGTTCAACCCCCCTCCGCATCTACTACAGCATCTACCAAACAAAATTCAAAAGCTCGATCAAGAAAAAGAAAAAAATTATTATTTTAAAAATAAATGAATAAAAAATAGAAATAAAGATGGCTCCACATAAACCCAGAAAGTCAGCACCAGGGGAATACACTACGGATGAGGAAGATATGATAGTATATGACATGGAAGATGAGCCTGAGTCAAATCCAGATAATGTCAAAAAAGATCATAAAATCTGTTACAAGGAAGAGTTAGTCGTAACACCTACTAAAGAGTTTATTCGCTACGACTTCCAAAACCTGATCAGAAAATAGTGTTAGAAATAGCAAGACGGTGATTTTTTTTTACCTTTGTAAAATATTTTATTATGAGCTACACGCTTTTCTGACTTGGTGGGGAGATCCCCACCAAAATTTATTAACTTTACTTTTAAAACTTTTTATTAATTTACTCTTTAGCTTTTTATAATATAAAAATGTTTTAAAATTCATTTTAAAAAAATCTTCATGAATATTTTTAGATATACCTTATGCATGTCTTTATTTTAAAATTTTAACAGATTTCAAAAAAATTCTATGTTTTTTAAAACAAATGTTTGGCGCAGTATAGCCAAGATCAGCTCTAGCGCCAAAAAACACCACAATCACTCAATCAAGTCATTTGATATGAGTGGTTAAGAACTGCTCTAGGTCTCTTAGAAGAGCTAGGTATAGAATTGTCATAAGCCGGGATTTCCCTGATAGATTCATTTGAAATCTGTGGTAAACGGTTGAAGAAATTTTCTGATTGTTTTCTGATGAAACCAAGAAGGGGCGGAGCATTAAGATCTTTATGTGCATGTATACATTTCTTTTGAACAAATTTTCTTTCTCCTATATAACTCCATTTTCTTCTTCCATTCAAAAAAAGTTCCAATATAAAAAGGTTTAAGATTTGTGTTACAAATCGAAGTCCACAAAATTCTGATATACAAGAATAAGGAATACTTTAAATAAAAAAAAATGTCTCATATAACATCTAGTTTTTTAAAAATATGCTATTTAAATGCTATTATTGGATAATATACCTACTTTGTTTCAACAAAATAAGCAATTTTAATGCCAATTTAATGTCAAATAGTCAAATTCCTCACATCTCAAAAATAATTTTATATTCCATCCTATACATACATGAATGAAACCATTATATCTAACTGTTCATCAAAAGGCAATATTTCAGGCTTTATATAACTTAACACAATGTGATTCTAATACTATATATTTGATCTCTACAAAATCTCATATCTAAGAAAAAAATATTGTATTATGTATAGCATGCAAAAAAAATTATTAAATTTTATAATTATGAATAACATATAAATGTATCACACAAAATAAAAAATTTTGCACTTTAAAAATTATTTAATAATGTAATGACTAAAAACTAACTAACCAAAAAAAAAAACTTTTTTAATGAAAATTTAATTTTGTCTACTGACAAATATTTTTAATAAACTCAAAATAATACAAAAACTTTGTATATAGTTTCTTTTTTCCCCCCACTTTTATTAAATCTTACACAAATAGTTACTGTTTTAAATATTTAAGTTTTGAAATTGGAAAAAAAATTATTCAACCAAGCATTTAACTCGTACATTAACATGAATGAATAAGAATGAAAAATACGTTGAAGAATAAAGAATGAAAAATACGTTGAATTCATTAATCTCATATAATTACAAAATAAAACTATCACAAAACAAAATGTACCAGTATTTGATAATAATAAGACATTCATCGGTAGAACAAGCAATTTATAAAATACATTAGAATTTCAAATCAGTTCTATGAAAGGCACTTTTATACTCTCACTCATGGTGCATAATACTAAAATATTGACAATTCATGTAAAAAATAAATGCAAAAAATGTAAATGATAATAAATAAAAGCAATAATTAACCAATAATCCAAATTCCCCAAATATTTATTTCAGAAGATATTTTTTCATAAACTAAAAAATATACAATATATAAATATATATTTCAATTAATACATAAAATTTAACACCAATTAATCTACATGAGCTTGTTTATTTGCATAAGATGCCATTCTTCTTCTGTCTGCAGTTGAAGACATATAATTACTCCCCTGTCCATGATACTTCTTTTCAATAACCTACAAAAGTACTACATTTGAATAAAAAATATCTCATTTCTAACTTATTAGGAATGGATTTCAGAGTCAACATTTTAAATCCAAATCAGAACAAATGAAGAAATAAAATTCAAAAACACTACAGAAATCAGCCTTTTTTAAGAAAATGTAACTATTGTAATAATAACAAACACTGAAACATTTTTTATTTCCATATAATTTGGTACATTAATAACAAAAATTTCTTTGTATTATATATTTTTATAAATTAGTAACTACTAATATTACTAAAATATGAGTGACTCATACATAAGAAAACTAATACATAACATAATATTTAATTAAATACAATGTTTTAAATTGAGTTATTCTGTAAGTTAACACTGATAACACAATCAAGCAGTGACCGAACAAGTTTTCTCACTTCATGAAAATATTCAAATTTAGAGTTCTAAATTCATCTTAAAAAACAAAAGATTAATAATAAAGAATTTATCAGAAAAATTAAAATGGCAAATTAACTTAGAGAATCAGTGAAACAAAACAAAAAGTTCTGTCAAGTTTTCCACTTTATTGAATTGGTAAAAAAAATCAAAAAATTTATACGTTAAAATATCCCAGATATAAGATAAAAATTCCAAAGAAGGTTAAAATAACAAGCAAAATTTGTCAAGAATCTTGTTATATTCATGTGTGCAGAAATAGCAACAAAACTACTAAATAAAATTCAGAAGATTAAAACAAAAAATGTTAACCAACTTTTTAAATTTGTATTAAAATATAAATTTATCTCAGATAGGATTTTGAATAACAGAAACATTTCAGAAAAGCAATATTCATATACCTTATCGAAGTATCGACTAAGTTTTACAGCATTGCTAGAACCAGGTGCAAATGATCGAGTTTGTCTGCAATCCTATATACATGTAAAAATTACCAAATCAATTTAAAAATAAAAAATTAAAAATATAATGTATCTCAAGTATATAATTACAATAAAATATAGAAATGAATTACATTTGTGAAATATTTTCTAAATATTTCCATAATTCAAGAATTACAAAGAAATTCAAAAAAAGCTGATAAAATAACAACAATCATTGTAATTGTAATGATACACTATATGCTCTTTCAACTTATTTTCTTACTACCTATCTGATTAGATATACAATTATTCTTTAAAAGAAAAACAAGATTCCTTGTTTTTTAGCTGTAAACAAAGAATCTTTTCCTCTTGGAACACAATCATAAAATATTTCTAAATAATGTTCAGAAAAAGAAATTCTTCCTCAGAGTAGTAAAATTAAGTAGTTAAAAATTAATATGAAAATATTAACAGTACACACTTATTGAGAAAAATCACAGTCAATGTTAATATATTTTATACAGCATATGCAAGACATAAATCTAATCATTCAAGTCCCCCCCTCCCCTCTAATTTTAAAAAGAATGAAAGAAGTACCCTCAAGTTCTTATTTTTATTAATAGAAACAATTTTCACCAAAAAATTTTCAAATACCACACAATGGGTTCATATACAACAAATGTATAAAACAACATTTGTATAAAAATTCTTACAAACTAATAAATTATTCTATATAAGCAATTTTCAAAAATAATTTCCTATGTTTCCCTTACCACATAAATTTCATCAGCACCACACTCCTCAGCAATTGATGCTGTTCGCTTAGTTCTTCCAGGTGGATAGACTTCCATAACTAGGTCTTGTTTTGTGCCAATCACCAAAACTGGAACTGGATTATCAATGAATTGCTCTGAATCATAATTGTACCTTTAAAACCAATATGCATATAATTAATTTAAAACTATATTTAAAATATTCAAACATTTTCTTTAATATCAATGTAAAAAAGTATGAAACAAATTTAATTTTTGCATCAGCAATATTCAGAAAACTACTGAAAAACCCTTCACAAGATTTTTAATAGTTTCATTAGGAATTCAACAAATAGATGATAAGAATCCTTTGCTTGATTTATATTTCACTATAATTCCAACACACTTTAAATCAAGAAATTTTTTAAAAGACGCAAATATATATATTTTTTTCCTTCAAAAAAAATATATAAAATAAATCATGTTTTGTTATAATGATTTAATATCGTATTACATAAAAACAAATTACTAGCTTCAAATTTAGTTATTCCGAATAATGATATCAAATCCAGGAAAAAATCTTGCAATTTAATCTTTAAAAAAATATTAGACTTTTTATCAATACTTATCTTACAGAGCAAAATCTTGTAAAAAAAAATTGAGAAATATTTCCATGGGCAAAAACTATTACTGATTATTCAACAAATGCTTTATCAAATTGGTATTTAGCAATACTAGCAAATTTTTGAGTACTCTTTTGTCAAGTAAATTATTGCATGCAAAAGTACTGGTAATATATTCAATCAAACTAAAAAAATAACTATGACTGAAACTCTCCCACAAATGAGCCATGTAGGGCAGCGATGCACGTTAAACCTGTCGAGAGTTGAAACGTCCTCCCATTGGTGCGGTGCGGTAGTTAGGAGAGGGGGTGCCAGCTCAGGTATCGTCCACATCATTTGACCATGGTTCACAATTGCGTGGTCCGTCGCCAAAAGCCCTCGTGTAGCTGAACAATGCGACGTTAATATTCAATCAATTAACCACCACAAATTAAGGGAAAAACAAATGATTAAAGAGGGGGACGGGAAAAAGAATTCATATATTAAGGTGTAAGATTATTTGAAAATGATACAGTTACAACGAATAAAGTAAAATATTTATTCCCGAATTAGTAATTATGAAAATAATACACAAAACATAACTTCTTTTTGTAGTTAGATATAGTATTCTTCTAATTTACCCTATATCTACTTTTTAACA
This sequence comes from Trichonephila clavipes, assembly GCA_019973935.1. Taxonomy (NCBI): domain Eukaryota; kingdom Metazoa; phylum Arthropoda; class Arachnida; order Araneae; family Nephilidae; genus Trichonephila; species Trichonephila clavipes. The sequence goes on from BMAU01000078.1 coordinate 745,159, forward strand.
TATTTCATTACATTTTTTTTATAACTATGCCTTACATCAAATTATTGTGCATTCAATTCATGTTGCTTATCTAAACAATTTAAGTAGTTATTCTTCCCTTCTTCCTCAGTGGCACGATAGCCCAGGGTGGACCCTGGCCTTCGCAAAAAGCCTTCTTCCTGCTAGTGATCTCCAATTTCTAGTTCTTAAAACTAGGAGATCTTTTTCTAGGCCATCAATCCATCTAAGATTTGGCCTGCCCTTTCTTCGTGTGCCAATTGGTTGAGCATTGAAGACATTTTTAGTGGTGCGGTCTTCGTCCGTTCTGATAATGTGACCTACCCATTTAATTTGTTGTATTTTGAAGAAGTTCATAATGTCAGATTCTTTATATAATTGATAGAGCTCAAAATTTGATCTTCTTTGCAACGTTCCATTTTCCTGTATTCTTGAAAAAATGAATCTTAAAATCTTCCTTTCATAGATACTTATCCTGTTCTCATCTGTTGGAGAGGTTGAGCAATATAATGATTTTTATCTATAATTACTCTGCTCTAACCAATTCTAACTTTATTTCAGAAATTCCACCAATATACTGTTCTTAATTTTCCAACATATTTTGTTTCCCAATGTAAGCGATTAAGTACTATTGTTTATACCAAGGATTTACTTGTCAAAAATATATATTGCAATTATCTATTATTCAGACTTGGGAAAGCATTTCAACTGCAATTCCTAGATGTCTGGTTACATCACTCTCAGTAAGAGGAATAATGAATTGCCACAGGCACGAAATGACAAAACAATTGCCTTGACAATTTTATTTGGGAGACACTGTATTCTACACATGTAACTGCAGAGATGCTTCTTAAATATTATTCGTAAATAAGACTTCCTCTAACTAACCATTCAGCTCATCATTTCAAAAGGGAAATATGTAAAAAAAATACATAATTTTATTCAAAGATAATCATTAGTTGGAATTGAGAAATATCTTTCCATCGATTATAATACTTTTTGCATGCATGTATGAAAAAGAGTTAAATTTATTGAAAATGGTTAACAGAGTGATAAAAATAACATACCCAATAGAATAAATATTAAGAAACATCACACTTCAGGAGTTTAAAATTTTAAAATAAAAGTGTCTGTTTAATATGTTATTCAAAGAATACACAAACACATGTAACATAATTTTTGGAGTTTTAATAATACAATATACAATAACAATAATTTGATTTATCTTTGATATTAAAATAAGAAAACATTCAAAATTTAAAACAAGTTCACAAATCTATACTAATAAAAGGAAGAGTTTGTGCAAAAATGGCACAAAAATGGAAAAATCTATATTTGTGAAATTTGGTACACTTTAACTATGGATCATGATATATACAAATACCTCAATGAGAATTTTTTTTTTTTTTACATTTATTAAAAAAAATTTTAAGTTCAATTTTTAAGTAATCCTTTATAACTTTGGTGATATAACATCTATTGCTGAATATGATAAATGATTCTTCATGAAATTCCTAAGAGGTTATTAAATATTTTTACTATCATCATACACAGTTGAGTCCTGATAATTTGCCGGTGAAGGCACCAATGAAAACTTTGAATTATCAAGAGGGTAGGAAAAAACTCCTAAAATACATGAAGAGAACACATTTAAATTTGAAAATATGTAATAACACAACAATTGTGCATGTGTACTTAATTTTTTTGAAGTATTTTTAAAAAGTACATATTATCTTTATGTATAAAAATCTTCGATGCGTGTGTATGTGACTAAACTCCTCCTAAATGGCTGGACCGATTTTGATGAAATTTTTTGTGTGGGTTTAAGTGGATTCAAGAATGGTTTAGATTCACAATTCGGCAATAGCAATTAGTTAAAAAGATATTAATTTAAAGCGTTAAAAATCCCGTTTTTGGCATCAACTTTGATTTGCCTGCATTGTTGTAACACTGTTATTGTTACAACAATGACAAAAGTTCAGAGGAAAAGGACAATATCTTTCAGAAAGACTATCGTCATGCCGCGCATACTGCTTACCCTTACTTTTTTTATCCTTCTTTTTCCTTTGATGAAGTCAATACAATGGTTTCTATGCTAAAGCTAAATAAATCACCTGGTCCGGATTCTATTTCAAATGAGATTATTAAACAGTTTCACTTAGCATTCCCCTCTTTTCTCCATAAGCTTTTTAATGTTTGCCTCGGTTTAGGTATCTTTCCTCAGATTTGGAAGCTTGCCCAGGTGATTCTCATCCCCAAAGTTAATAAGTTTAGAGTTCCCCATTTGGATAACCTTAGGTGCATAAGCTTACTTCCGGCTCTTGGTAAATGCTTAGAGAAACTTTTTGTTAACAGGATTTCCTGGTATCTGCGCCATGGAGACTTTCTCTCTAGTGATCAATACGGTTTTACTCCTCATAAGAGTACTGAAGATGCTCTTTTACGTTTAAATGAGATTGTTAAGAGAGGCAAAAAGAAACATTTACACTCAATCTTGATATCTCTTGATATAAAAGGTGCTTTCGACAATGCATGGTGGCCTTGTATTCTGAATCTCCTTAAGAAAGCTGAAATTCCGATAAATATTTTTTCACTTGTGTGTTGCTGACTTTTTAAATGACAGAGTGGCCAAAATGCAACTGGGTTCGACGTCTGCTATCCGCTGCCTTGAAAGGGGTTGCCCTCAAGGATCAGTGTCTGGACCTATTTTTTGGAATATCATTATCAATGACCTCCTATCTAAACTTAATAATCTTGCCTGCTGTGAAATCATAGCTTTTGCTGGTGACATTTTAGTTTGTTCCCAAGGTAGGGATCTTTCTGCGACTTCCCTACATGCACAGGAAGCTTTGAACTTCGCTTCTGACTGGTCAAAAAGTTTTAAATTGGATTTTAATCCTGATAAAACCAGATTCATGGTTATTGAAAAACGAAACGTTTGCTATGATGCATTTCAGCTATATCTCGATGGAACTCCCTTGACTATGGTAAAGCAAATGAAGTATCTTGGAGTTCTTGATACTAAATTTTCTTGGAAGCAACACTTAAGTTACATATCCGAGAAATGTGACAAATTACAGCGTGGATTAAATCGGATTGCTCGCAACACGTTCGGAATAAATTTCAAAGTACATTCTCTCATTTATAAGCAAGGAATCGAGCCTTTCATTTTGTATGGCTCTAGAGTTTGGGGCGAGGCACTTAAAAGAAAGATGAACTCTAAGTATCTGCGACGCATACAAAGAAGGATACTTTTATGGGTCATATGTGGTTATCGCAAAATAAGTTACGACTTAGTTTATGCTATTTCTGGCTTCCCTCCAATCGACATTACTATTCTTCATGATATTGCTTTTAGGGAAAATCTCTCTGCTTCTTCCATCTCTAATTATGATTGTATTCTGTCTCCATTCTTTATCCCTCATCCTTCAGAGAGGAATGCCATCAATATTGTTCAATTTAGTGACAAGAGCACAGAAGATTTCCCTGTTATTTGCTATACTGAGGGCAGTAAAATTGATGGAAGAGTTGGTTTCGCATTTGTTGTGTTCAGGAGTGGTGTTGAATCCGAGAACTTTCAATTTAGAATTCGTGATGAATGCACAGTTTTTGTAGCTGAACTTTTATGTTTAAATTTCGCCGTTAAATGGATCACTGAGCAAAATAGTGTCATCTCAGAATATCTCATCTGTACTGACTCTCTTTCCTCCTTGGATTATCTTAAAATGTATTTCTTCATCTAACAATATAATCGTCGAGATCCAGAAGCAACTTAAAAGCTTAAGCGATAAAAACATCTCAATAGATTTTGCATTTGTTCGCGGACACACGAGTGTTCTTGGAAATGAGCGAGCTGATTGGCTTGCAAAAGCTGCAACCAAGCGCAAAATTGACATTGATGTTAATATTCCTAAATCGTTTTACAAGAAGATCACGAATGAAAGAATGATGAAGTGTTGGAACCAAGAATATCTCATTTCTAATAAGGGGAGCATAACAAAGAAATTTTTTCCCACCATTAATAAGAGATTATCATGTCATCATTTTTACACTAACTACAAATTAACCCAATTTCTCACTGGTCATGGTAATTTCAAAAACTACCTGAACAAATTTAATTTAGCTCCTTCATCTTTCTGTGACTGTAACATTGATGGCGAGGAAAATGTAGAACATGTGATCTTTCTGTGTTCCAAGTATGTCAGAGAGAGAAAGATCATAAGACTGGCGTTCAAGAGACTCAACATTAATTGGCCACCGAATTTTCACCAACTTCTTTCCACCAGAAGTGCTTTCAAAAATTTCTGTAAATTTGTTGTAACTGTTTGTAATCCTTCTTAACTTCATTTTTTTTAATTGTTTATTTCCCTTCAATGTGTGTTTAATACTTACTTCTGTAAGCCCCGTGTGATACTTTGTGGTGCACGGGGATTTTATAATTGTTTTCAATAAAAAAAAATGACAAAAGTTGGCATCAAAAATCGGTTTTCAGCCAAACTGGAATTTCATGACATTGCTCTGCTGACCGTATTAATTAACTTTGTTTAAAAAATAAATTCTTATAACATGTATTTAACTTGAAATATATTAAAATCTCAATTTTTACAATGATTTACATTTTTTACAAATTTCTATGCATTTTTTCTAATTTAAATTCCTAAAAAAAGATAAAACTATTTTTCAAACAAATCGGTACACTTTTTTAACCTTTTCTAATGCTGCCAAGTTAATTTGAAACAAAATATTGTAAAACTTCAAAAAAATTTGGAATTTTGGAATTAAAAAAATCTTTTTAATGAAGGCATTTTTTCCGTCTTGGGGAGCCGTAAAAATACAAAGAAAAGAATTGGAAAAATCGCCAAATGCCAGCAATAAATAATTACGGGAAAGCTACCTCAGATTCACGAGTTTGAGTGCTTATAGCGCACGTGCGGAAAAACAACTTACGGAGAGTACGTAAGCAGATAAAAGATTTTTCTGTCAGATAAAAAGTGTTTTCTATTTGAATTTTTTTTCTTTTTTAATGAGTGTAAATAATGAATTTTCCAGTAATTTTCCAAATCCAACCTATTAGTTTGAATTTTAAGAAAGTATTCATTGTTTCATGCATAAATAAATTAATACGATCTTAGTTTTTTGTAATACATCGCAAATGATAGTTTTCATTTAAAGAAATAATTTAATTAAAAACCTTAAAATATAGGAAAATGCTGCCCTATTTTTATTAAACAGTACTATTTCCTTTTAAATCTTTTTTTATACAAGGAATATGAACAAATTTTTAGGCAATTCCCTAAGAGAGGGGAAGAGGAATCTTCCAAGGCATAAATCTGTACACTTGAAGAAGCCTGTGCAACTCCGGGCTATCCAGCTAGTACAGTATAAATATTAAATAGAAGTTATAAGTCCTGTGTTAAATGAATACATTTATGTATCAAAAACTATTAAAAGAATACATACTGTACATTTGTTTTTGACGAAAAATAAATTTGTTATCTTTTTTTGGTTTATGATATTCAATCTAACTTTGTCAACAGATTTATCTAGAATAAATGAAGCTTGAAAAACCTCCGCTTCAACATGATTTTGAAGAAAAAAGTTGCGTAGTTTGTTTAGTGATACTTAAGCTTCTGTCAAAGTTATCAGAGTCAACTCTGATGGTCATCCTTACAGGGGAGACATGCAGAGACAATACAACACAAAACATGTAAGCTCCAACCTGTTTGCTACAGGATTCTACATGATAGTGAGTAAAATAACTTTGTATTATCGCATGTTGTAGTTTGGCCCCAGCCACCGATTTTACTTCAAAATATTGAGTGACCAAAACATAGTTTTAGTTTGAAATATCAAGAGTTTTTATAGGGCGCGCGAGCATATACTTTGAATTAGCGAGATTCGTATTATTGAAAGGTTTGAATTAGCAAGAGTTGACTGTATATTCATTTATTTTTTGTGGCAGAATTACAATTCTTTTTCTAATAAACCATTGCAAAAAGCATACTTTCAACAGGTGGGTTTTAATTTTGGTTACAAGATTTGTATTTACAGTTCTACTTTGATGTGTTTTGATGCAATTGGTTCTAAATTAAATGTATATTATCTTCTTTAGTAATCCCAAACTAAATTGGTCAGATATATTTGTTTTAGTTAATTTTCAATTTTAGTTAATGCTAATATTGTAACTTCTTTTTCACTTAATGCATTCACATTATTAAGGATACTTGAGTCATATAGCAATTACTCTTTCAGTTCACTTAAGCTTTTCATTTTATCTGCTTTAGGTAATTTTTAAACTTTAATTAGTGTTAATTTCAGAAAAGGGGTAATTTTTTTCGGTTTTCAGATTTTTTGTTATTCATTTTGTTTGCTATAACTGTTTACGGTACTTTCTTCAAAATTATGCCTTGTTTTATCTGTTTTAGATAGTTTTTTAACTTATGTTAATGTTGTAACTTCTACTTTTGAGTAAGGCTTATTGCTTCATATTTATTTACGTTTATAATGATTTATACACTGCATTTTTTTTACATGTTATTGTGGTTTCTAGTAAAATATGTTGACTTCTTAAGATATTATATGGTTTATAATTTTTTTAGTATAATTTTTATAATGTAAAAAAAAACCAATACATGAAGTATACTGCATGTTCAAACGCATTTGTGGTAGAGTTCATCAATTATATGGGCCTATGTTATCTCTTTCAGGGTAGCTTTTTAATTTAAGTTCAATGCTGTAATTTTTTTTTTCATATTTATGATCATAATTCTTTTATGAACTGCATTAACTTTAACTTTTGTTTTTATATTTAATTTATTTTTTGTTAATGAATATTTTTCGTTCATTTTTGTAGTTTGTATTATTGCAGATCCAGGAAAAATGGGATAAATCAGGAGTAATATAATAATTCCTTCCTTTTTACTTCCAGTTCTAATTTACTTCACAGCAACATATCGTCAGCCTAATTATCAGAATGCATAACTCCTTTTGGGGTGCTAATTTGATATAAGAGTGCTACATGCCAAGTTGTTGTTTATGTTCACCAAGAGGGGCCATAACATTACAATATGGTTACCTTGATACTTTTATTGTGTGGTAATGTGGTTGCTATAGGGATAACATACATTAGAATGAATTTTTATTGGGTTTTTTGCGTGGTAACCCTATTAATTTCAGACAATTTTAATTCAATTTCTTTAAAAATTGAACCATTTCCTTTGCATTTGTCCTTCAATCTACTATTTCAGTGTTCTTTTGTATTTAGTGCTATTTTCAAATATGGATGTTTCTAATAGCATTGGTAGGTACCAGGATATTTTTTTAAAGGAATGAGTGCTGTGTTTTTAAATGTTGCCATAAATCTCATTTTTCTACTTTATTTTACTTTTTAATAATGCTTTTTTTAACATTCCTTGTTCAATGAAATTCATTGAAGAAACTCACAGTTTTTGAAATATTGAAAACTTATTAATTGACATTCATTATTAATTTTAATACATATTATGAAGTATTTTTTATTTATAATATAATAATTATTACACAAAATGATTGTTTTTTTATGTTATTTATTTATAATTATTATTATCTTATTTATAATTATTATTTTTATATTGTATGATCATTAATTATAGGTAACAATTATATCATATGAAAATATTATTATATATAATAATTATTATTATATAAAAATTATATGAATACTATCATATATCATAATTACTATTAAATTATATTATATGGTAATAATAATATATTAAATGATATTCTTATATATAATTTTTATTATATTATATATTGATATTCAATATTGATTGATATTGGTTATTTTGAACCTCTATTCTACATTCTTCATTTAAAAATTATTTCAAAACAGTTCTTTAAAATTATTTTCCTGATGATTTGTTACCACTAGGCTTCCATCTTGGATTTCACATAACTTGACAACAGCTGCTGTTTGGCGCAATTCCTGAATTGCGCCAAGCTCTCCTCGGAAATAAGGAATCCCGCCTTGGGATGTAGCCCTCCTATATCCAATTTAGTTCTTTTATAGAGTTACACATTCTGATAACTAGGCAGACAATACAATCCACCTTTATTTTCCGCAAGCTGTCATCAATTACATCAATTATTGTGACAAGTATGAGAGATTCACTTACGGTGACAAATTAAACAACCATAATGCCTATTATTTATGACTAAAGGAAGCATCAGTCAATTATCTAATTGAGTTTTTATGTAGTTTTGAATATCCTGGTATACCATGTATTTTGGAACTTAAAAAATTGATATCCAAATCATTCTTAGAAAACTAGAACTACTTTCACTGTATAATTGACTATTTATTAATAGCTTTAAGACTTACATATGTTATTGAAACTACTATTACAGCAGGATAAGCCACCGGTAAATATATTTTCCTCTCAAACGTTTACATAGTTACATCAGATGTTCCACTCTAGTACAAATTATCTCAATTCCTAATTCCTCTCAGTTTTGACAAGAGAATCAACAAGAAAAGCCCAAGTACATTCTCTAACAACCATTGAGAAGGATCAGAGAAATCCCTATTTTCTCAAGGATAACTCTATATAAGTTGTTCAAGAGCTGGCAATATAGAAAATTTGTACATCTCTGCTCTAAATGAAAGTCAGTTTACAACATTTATCACGAAGCTCTTCATTGAAACAATGGGATGCATCTTGAAGTGATTTTCTTAAAATTCCTTTTGGTTGATTAATATTTCTCTTCAAAGCAACACAAAGGTTCCATACAAAATTTCTTTTGGATTTTTTAAAAATTTAATGATGAAGCAATTTTTCATCAAAGTTTACTTCTGACAATCTATTTGTGTTATATTTTGGAGATTGTTATAATTTTAATTATCAATATTTATTTATTGTTTTATATATATTCATTTATTTGCTTTTAGTAGAATAACAAATATTTTTCAAACTAATCATTGAACAAAAAAGAGTTCTTTCAAAAATGATTTGTGCACTACTTTACCTTGGTGTTGGTGTTAACATTAATTCAATCAAGCTATTTTATCTGCTTTAGATATCTTACTTAAGCTAATTCTAATTTCAGTTTTTTCCCCATTAAAGGCTGCCTGATTAACATAGCAGTATAAAATAAGAAATGCTTAAGAGTAGTTTTATGATTCCTAAACTATGAGGCCTGCTCAAATGAAAATGAATCAAAGTGTCACATGCAAACAGTTTTCAATCTATTTTCATGTACCACGCATGTGCATGTACAAGCAGATTTGTGATAACTGCATTCATAAGGACATGGCATTCATTTAAAAATGGCTGATGTGGAGGCAACTGTGTCCGAAACAGATTAGTGAGCTGGATCAGGAATGGAGGAATGGAGCGACTCACATAGGTCCAAAAAATTCAATGTTCAGCAGTCAGCAAGAAAGATAATGTTGACAGCATTTTTCGACATACAAGGACCCCTATGACTGGAATTTAAGGAGAAGGATGTGTCCATCCATGTCCAATGGTATACCCAAATACTTGATAAGTTATATAAGGCTGTCAAAAACAAATGTTCAGATACGCTATCATCAGGTGTCATCATTATGCATGACAATGCAAGGACGCATGTCATGAAGGTGTGTGTCTAGGCATTACTCTGTAAAAGGTGGGAAGTCCTGGAACATCCAGGTTACAGTCCAGAGATTGGTCGCCTTGCGACACCTTATTTTTGTATCACTGATGAAAAGCCTAATGGGTCACTCTGACGATGATGATGCAGTTTTGAACTGGTTCCATGATCAACCGACATCCTTCTTTGCAGAAGGAATTCATAACCTTCCAAAGCAATGGAACGCTTGCCTAAATGCCATGGGTGATTTCTTTTAACAAACTCTGTAAACATTTCACTCATTAAATATTGTTGTTTCCCTATGTATCTGTCTCATTTCCATCCCTACTCATCTCATGGATACACACCTCGAATCCCTTTCATGTGAACACCCCTTATAAATTTCTTGGTGCATCTGTTTCACATTATTTGTCTCAAAGTCAGCAGTAACAAAACCTACAACTGTTTTTATTACTTTTGCATTCCCATTCCTTAGTTTCCATTTATTTTTTTGGCTATGTTCCTTTTCTATTTTAGACTAAAATATAGTGTTTCTGTGAAAAACTGATTATTGGAGGCCAAATTGTGATTCCCTGAAGATTTTTTCATTTAAAAATATTTTAAATTTCTGAAGATATTGCCTTTCATTGTTTAATATACATAAAAATATCAAGTTTATTAGCTGGAACTCCAAGTTTTATTTATAAAAATTTTAACACATGCAAACACTGAGTACTCCAGCTACACTCTATAATAAAAAAACGACACACCAAGACCGAGTTGACCGATAAAGACAAAAATTGGTGGGTAGAAAAAGTAGGAATGAAATAGAAAATGATTAAAATTTCAAAAAAATTGAATGATTTATTTCAGAGTTACACAGTTACAAAGTAACGAGCTTAATAAGGTGTTGACCCATCTCTAGTCTGGATGCAAGTTGCCACACGATGTGACATAGTGATAAAGCACTCTAATGGCCTCTTGCGGTATTTCTTGCCAAATTTGTTCCAATCTTTGGGCAAGGTCATCAACATTCTCTGGTAGATGCAGGCACCTTCCCGCAATATCCCAGACATGCTCTATTGAAGAGAGATCTGGCGATCTGGCAGGTCAAGGAAGTGTTTGACAAGCTGTAAGACAGTTCATAGCAACACGTGCCACATGTGCTCTGGCCTTATCTGTGGAAAAATAAGGCCAAGGTACTGCAAAAGAAATGGTAGCAAAACAGTTCTCAGAATGTCGTCGACGCATGGTTGGGCTGTAAGTGTACCTCTAATGATGACCGAAGGGGTTCGGCTATCAAAAAAAATGGCACTCCAGACTATAACTCCTGGTTGAGGGCCTGTGTGGCGTGCAATAGTGAAAGCAGGATCGGCACGCTGTCCTGGGCGTCTCCAGACACGTCTTCGATGATCGTCAGGATACAGTTGGAAGCGAGATTCATCGCTAAACACTATACGTCCTCAGTCAACATGATTCCAACCTGATTGAGCCAAGCACCATCGTCATCTGGCTCGGCAGTGTGCAGGCATAAGTGACAGGTGGTGTAGTGGTTGGTACGAGTGTAAATTTTGCTGTATCAGAGGTCTGTGAATGGTCATGGTGGACACTCCTGTGTTGGTCGTATGTCTGATGGCTGATAACGATGAATCAGGCACTGTGACAGCTGATCAGACAATTAATCTGTCCTTTCGATCTACTGTGGCCCTAAGTCAACTGCTACCATCATGATGCTGAAATATGCCATTGTTTACCCATTCTTGACAACATCTTCAAATGGTCGAATTGCTTCAACTTATACGATGAACGATTCTACGATTTTCCCAGCCTGCCTATTTCATTCCAATGATACGACCTCATTCAAACTTTAACAGTTGCTCGTAATGAGCTCGAATCCTGCAGCGAGGCATTTTTTCAGTCATTGAAAGGTATCCTAAAATGCAATGCAACAAAAATTTTGACATTCATACTGAAAATTGCTTCTTACAGACCCCTGCTGAGTGTGCAGTTCCAATGCACTGCAGCTCCCGCTATTCATTCATTGGACAACAAATTTAAATCATTTGCATGTTCGGTTTAAATGTCTTTGCATACGAAATTTCATTACAATTGGGCAACTCCTTCTTGGTGTGTCATTTTTTTGTTATAAGTGTAGTATAAAAATAAATTTTTTAAAAAAAACTGAAATAATGCAAATCAATATTAATAATGAATATCAAACATTTTCTACCAAAAATTTAACTTACCAACCATTATTTTTCTTTCCTGGACTGTCTTTAGAAAGTACTTCAGCAAGCCATTTCCTAAGATTCTGTTTTGATTTTCGATTTGTTAAGTCATGCACTAAAATAACACCTGAAAACAAAAAAGTTGAAGAGTTTATACATTTGTGGAAGAAGCATTTTAGCAATTATTTAATGTCTATATTCAATATTCTTTAAATTTTTCCCATTTAAAATAAAGTTCTTTAATACTATCTATACATCAATATGCAAAACTTAAACAAAATCATTTTTAGCATACAGTCTTGAAATTGTAGAAAACGGATTTTTGCAATCAACTCTTTGAAAAGCTTGCTCAGTAGAAAGGTGTATATGCAAATTTCAGGATCATTACATTAGACATCACGTCCATATATGCAAAATGCGTAAAATCCACATGCAGATCTAAGGTAACTTTAAAAAAGGAGAAAAAGTGCATTTTCCAGACTTTTGCTGCAAGTGAAAGTACAATATGTGGCTACAAGAAAACAAAGGACATCTTTACATGTAGTAAAATGCTTGACAAACTCAAGGAAGGGTAGAGCTTGATGAGTATTGTGCATGAAATTAGAATTCATAAAAGCATTAATCATAAACTAAGAAAGCCTTCCAAAGAAAGGTATTTGGCAGTGGAAGGCCAAAAACAATGGCAAGCAATGATTGATATATCAACATAATGGTGAAAAGAATTTGAAATCAAACAGACAATACTGCTCAGCAACTGCATACAACAACTAGACAATGTGTCTTGATTTACTAAGCCCAGATGTTTTCATAAAGATGACCCATATGCCTGACATGCTGAACACTGAAAACAATTGAAAGTAGTTCATCAGCAGCACCATTTACAGTGGAGTAACGAACACAAAGACAATATACATTAATGGAGATGCATAGCATGAGTTGATGAAACATAGTCTTTTTTTTTATGAGAGTTGCTTCAGTCTGACAAATGATTCACAGCCTGTAGGGACATTTTTTCATTCCCTCAAACATCAGAAAAAGAGACTATTAAAGTGGTCCTGGTGTGATAATATGGTGAGAAATTATGATGAAAAAACTATACTAATTCCATATTTTTGACAGAGGTTCACTTACTAGAGATTGTTACTGTGATAAAGTTATCCACCTCAGAATCAATATCACCTACCCTAAGGTAATATCAATTCAGACTTTTGTTTTTCTAAGTAACAATATACAGCCAGACAGGTCCCATACTATGCAGAACCTTTAAGAAAATGCAGATATCCATAAAATTTGAGCCCTTAGTTTCAGTGGTGTAATGGAAAACATTTGGGCCCCAAGTTAGATTTTACAAAGGGTAGGTACTTGGCAGTAGTTAGGCTTTGGGGGCCCCCTAAAACCAGTGGCATAACGTACACCCCCGTAAACCCCACATTACGTGGGGTCCCAAAGCTTGACTGATGCTAAGTACCGTATTTTCCTGTATATAATCCGCGGATTATGTGTTAAAAAAGTTTCAAATTTCGTTGTGCGTATTATACGCCGCCGCGGATTATCTGAGAAAAAACATTCTCCATCAGAAAAGCGAACAATAAAGTTTTGGAAGAAATGCCGTTTATGTTTTATAAAATAAATAACAGATGGCGCTTTCATGACTCGGATGACGTATTTCAGCTATAACTAGTTTTGTCCAATTACATTCAAAAACGAATTCGATTCATCGGAAGGAAAAAATAGTTATTAGTCGCTGGCGCCATTTCCAATTTTCTCTCTTGACTAGAGCTATTAAGTCCTTCGAAAGATTTCATCAAGTTGAAGCGAAAGTGTTAAGTTACACTACAAACTTAAAAGGCTACCAAAATCGGGAAGCTGCAAGGTTTTTCAACGTTGACGAATTGAATATTCGTTTGTGGAGAAAAAACAAGACAAACTTCGAAAATTGTGATTGACGTTAAAGTGCCGATCATTTTGGTAAACCTCACTGGCCAGAATTAGAGGAAGAAATAAATAAAAGGATTTTAAAAGAAAGAGACAGTGGGGAAGCAGTCTCGATCTAAATTTTTTTGCTGTTAACTTGCTAAATTAAAAATGAGAAAGATTTTTTCTGCATGGAATGTTTTGTTTAACAACTCAAAACATAGATGGCAGTAGCAAAGAATTTTGTTTTATTGAGATTATCGTAAAAAATATCATACATATTTGAAAAGACATTTCGTAATAAATTTTTTTTCCTGTACAATTTCTTACTTCTATTTTCAATTATATTGTGTATTTTTTGTCTTTATGACATTCATTATCGGCAGTTTATATTTTGGATTATTCGGCCTAAAAACTGCCGCGGATTATACGCCGCTGCGGATTATACAATGTTTTTTTTTTTACTCGAAAAAAAGGCTTTGCGGATAATACGCCGCTGCGGATTATATACAGGAAAATACGGTACATATTTGGGTTTGGGGCCCAAATTCTGAGTTTGCAGGGATGCCCTAATATTCTCCCTAAAGACCTGGGCCCCCTCCCAATGAGGGGGTGTACGTTACACCACTGCTTGATTTAAATACCATAGAACACATGTGAGATGGGGAGATGTCTAAAGACACAACTGTATCCTCTGGAGAAAACCAAATACTAGTATGGGGGCATTGAGGGATGGAAACTTTCACCTCAAGATTTATAGAATAATTTCATGTTAAGTACAATCAGATGATATGATCAACTATTGCAATTATATAAAGTAGGTCATATCATTTACTAAGAGATTTTGATTTGTTGTTTACTCGTTTGGCCAAACAATGTTTTGTGCCAGTATCATCCCCAATGGGGTTTTTTTTCCCTACTTTGTTTCATATTTTATGCATTCTATTCATTTTTTTTTGCTACTATGTTTTCTTTGTTCCTCATCATAAAAGTTCTTTTAAGTTTGCATAATAGGTATGAGTGTACACATAAAACATAATAAGATCTATAAGTTTGGGGACATGGCATAAAAGTCCTTACCTAGAAGATTATAAAATATTGACACACAATCTACTTCAAAATAATCCCCTTGGGTAGCAATACCCTTTTGCCACCTTGAATTATTGCTAGAAGCTATCTGCGCCAATCACCCATAAGGCTTTCGGCAATGACACAAAATGATGTCCTTGCAGTTTCATTTTTAAATAATAGAAATAAATAAAAATCACAGGAAGCTAAGTCTAGTGAATCGGTGGGATGTGGAAGCACTTTAATATCAGTTTTGGTGAGAAAAAATTATGACCATTTGGGACCAATGCGGGAAACATTGTCATTCAGAAGTTAACATTGTGCATTTTGCCACATCTGAAGTCATTTGTGATGAATGAACCTCAAATGTTTAGATAATGCTTCTTATTCGCTGTTTTGCCCTCAGGAAAAAACTCTAAATGAACAATTTCTCCATTGTAACTTCTATTGGGTGCAATTGCTGACCTTTTTTTAAAACCTGGTAAGATCAGGTGGGGGAAAGTGGGCCTATGGGGTAAAGTAGGGGTATATTAAAAAACACCTATTCTCTCTCTTTATATATACATAAAGATATTTAGTTATTTCTTTTTTAGACATATATTGAGATTATGGCACAAATATTTTCCTTTTAGTTTCTGAAGTTGATAACAAGTTTGATGTTTATGAAAATATTTACCATTTTTCCAAGTTTCTTGATATGCTGATTGCAAATGGTACGTTAGTTTAGGCTGCTGTTGAACTTTCTTCTAAAATAAATATTGACTAGCACAAACTATTAATTTTATTTCAGACTTGTAGAACAAGGAACAGAGCCTAAGGAACAGATCTACATAGAAAAATAAGAATAAATTTTATAATTCTATTTATCATGCGTTGTTTTTTTTAGGTGAGATAATTTGGGGGTATGGTTAGGCTTAGCTAAGTGTTCTATGATAGGGATATTTTTTACTTCTATGTTAACTTTAGCAAATGTCTAATATGTTCTACATTTTATAATATGACTAAAACAATTAATTTGCTTAGTATTTATTTATTAGGTAGTAATTTTAATATAGAAAAACATTTTTTTAAAAAAATTTTTACTACATAAATTAATTTAGGAAGAGAGGGATGATAAAGAAAAAAACTGAATGTCATAAGTAGGTATAATGACATTTTAAATTAATATTAATTTTTACATTGCCTTTTATAGTTCAAATATGCCACGAAATTATATTAAGAAAACCAGCATGCAGTGAATTAATTGAAAGGATCAGGACTTTATCCTCTGAACAGAAAGGCCATTCAACATCATATTCACATTACAGAAAAGGGAAACAACCAAAAGCATTGTACAAGAACAGATACTTCCACAATCATTGTATTTTCTGAAGCAGTGTCTTTTGCAACTCACCTTTAAAAGAATTAAAGAAAGCAATAATAGAAGCTCTCTCTCCCACCCCATCTGTAAATACAATTTTAGCCAATGAGAATTCAAGGAAAAAGCGAAAAAGAATACAGAGCAAGACTGGTAAGGTTTGAACCAATGAAATGTTTTGAAAAGGTTGGCTGCTGAAGAAAGCGACTATAAGAAAAAATTCAATCAAGTAAATATAAAGAAGGATGTAAAAGATACACAATGTTTTAAAGAAGTAAAGCAAGGATCATGGGTAGAGGTATAGCACCGGTCAAGAAGTCAATCATCTAAATTCAATGGACAAGTGATAGAAATTATATATATGAGTTTTATCACATAAAATATCTGACCAAATTACTATTTTGGGACTATAACACTTTTCCTGCTATTGATGATGAAGATTGCGTAGAGTTCAGTGATATATGCTGCATACTACGTGAACCTAATTTTAATAGTCGTGGACATTATTTCTTTAACCCCTTCCTTCTTGCTCCCACAAAATCACGGGATGAAATTTTTCCCTCTATTTCTCATGCTTGTGATATTTCCGTGCTGGAGTGTTCTAAAGCAATGCGCTAAAAAGATTAAAATTATCTATTTCTTATGCCCGGAATTATACGTATTTCTCACCAGATGACAGTACTAGATTATTAGTAACATGTTTAGAGATAGTTATTTCATTTTAAACTAGATGTTAGCCCAATCAAACATATATATTAGTGACATTTTTATAACTATAGCTCAGTTACTTAGCTACAGTTAGTAGTGTTCTGCTTTTCATCAATACATGTGGGTTGCGTTCTGTAATAATATATATGTACATTATATATATATATATTAATATTGTATTCATTATGAAGTTAGTCAGGAAGTGAATTGGATTCTACTTTGAGTCTAAATGGATCTGAGAGTGATTCGGAAATAACAGATTGCTTTAAGAGTTTGGTTAGTGAATTGGAAAGCAGTGATGATGGATCTGTACTGTTGCCTGTCATGTTTGATTTTTAATCTCATGCTTTGAAATTTATCTCACAAGAAAAAATTACTGTTTTTACATTATGCATAAGTGTAATAAAATTCTCCTTCATTGTTTGAAACACATGTTTTTTAGAGTTTTCTCTTTGCCGAAAAACAAACATCCAGTCATAATACCCCTAAATGTGTTGGCTTTTATTAAAAAATTTATTTTTTGTATTTCAAGCTAAAAATTTACCCAAAATTTAAAAATACATATATTGAACATACATTTAGTTTTATATAATTTTCTTGAATAAAAAAAATAGGCACTTCTCTGAATGTTTTCTTGAAAAAAATCATGCAAATTAAATATAATCAAGGCACATTTATTTCAGTGTATTCTTATTTCAAAAAGAATATCTACCTATTTTTATTTAAATGTACACCAATTTTAGAACTACCCCTCCCCTTCCCCACCATATGGTAAACTGGGGAGGGGGGGGTCAAAACATGCTTTCAAATGTATCATTGTGAGAAAACAATCAAACAAAATTGAATGGCTATGCTTCATGTTTTAATCGATATGGATCCCCAATGAACATAAAATGCATAACAAATTTCATTAAAATCAATTTAATAGTTTGATTTTAGGACCTTCTCTAAAAAAAACTTGATTTTACCCCCCACCTGACCCTACAACTCATACACCATTGATCTGGGCATCATAGAATCACCACAAACCTTCCGTAGCATTTCTAAAATCTGCAGGTGTTTTACCCAAACGTTGACAAAATTTAATGTTACAGTGTTCTCTTTGAATTGTCCCGTGTTTTTTACATCACAGGACAAATTTGACACTCAGAACAAGTCTGTTTGCACAGTTCATTTTTATGACATGGATGAAATCATCTTATACATGGAGGAGAAGGATGGTAGGATACATTCCTAATGGTGTTACTTTAGTTACACACTTTGGTTGTGATGGATGACCATAGTTTCTAAACTTTTGGATCCTAGTAGCATATGAATGCTTCTTAAAAATGTTATATTACATAAACATAAAATTGGGAAATTAAGAGCTTGAAGAAAGTCTCTGAACAATGATATATGTATCATATAGCCAAAGTAATTTTAGATCTTTTCCAGAATCCAATAAAAGTGCATAAAAATTTGAGAACAAACACTTCTTGAAATATATTAATGTATTAATTTTTCTATTCCTTCAGTAAATGTAAAAAGATATTTCTGATAAGTTTAAAACTATTTTGTGAAGATGTGAATTTTTCTAAACCAAAGATTTAGTTGAAAGAAACACTATATTATTCTTTTTAAAAAAAATTGTTACGTTATTTTGAAATGTCAGATAAGAAATGTGTTGATTCATACAAAATAATTCTAAAAAGAGAGAGAGAAAAAAAAAGGCTGCAAAACTTCAGACATTTTATTTACAAAAACAATATGAAGCAATTATCTTAATAAATAGTGAATTTGTTTAATTTACTTTGTTTTTTTTTTTTTATAAAGAAAGGTAAAGCAAAATTCATCAAACAATTTTATTTTTTGAACTTTTTAATGGAGTGAAAATATTTTGCAATTTACACAAAAACAAATGAAAAATCTTGGATTTTGTAAATGTAGATTTACCGTGAACATGTGTGAAAACCATTAATTTGATAGTGATGTTTAATATATTTTCAGAGATAAACTAATAATACAGAGCATTTACAACAATCAAAAACATTTACAAAAACAAAGCTGATATTAATTCTGGATTAAATAAATTTGAGAGAATGTTAATTAAACAAATATATTTTTCAATCCTTTATCCAAAGAACAATTGAAACTTTTATTTAAGAAACAGAAATGAACATTTCTTCAGATTATTTGTGTTTCAAAGAAATGAGAATACAAGCACACACAACATTTAAGGTACATTGTCTAAAAAAAGACATTTTCATAAAAATTGGATGAAAAAAGAAAAAAACCAGAACTAATTTGATATCATGGGGCTACACACCCAAAGCAGCACTCGTTGCTGGAATGGAATCCAAGATGGCGGACTGACTAGCCGTAACAAATCGTCAGGAAAATAATTTTAAAGAACTGTTTTGAAATACATTGAAATATATTTCAAATGAAGAATATAGGAACAGATTGAAAATAACCAAGATCAATAAATAATGAATATCAATATAATATAATACAAATTATATTTACTACTAATAATATTATACAGTAGATAATAATCTTACAATATAATTTAATAGTAATTAATATATATAACATTCATATATGATAGAATAATAATTATTATATATAATAATAATATAATTTAATAGTTATTATAAAAAAGAAGAATCATTTAGTAATATATAATAAAAATTCTATATAAGAATATTCATATAACATAACTATAAATATATAACATAATAAGTAATATTTATAAATAAATATAATAAAAAAATTATTATTATAAATAAAGAACATTATATGATTATTACATATAATAATTGTATTTTTATATTATATTATAAATAAAATAATTACATAAATTATATTAAAATTAATAATGATTATAAAGTAAAAAGTGCTATGATAACTTGCAATATTCTAAAAACTCCTAGTTCCTGTAATGAATGGCTTCAAACAAGGAACTTCTAAAAAAAAAAAGCATTATTAAAAATTTTAATAAAGTTGTAAAGGCAAGACCTGCAGCAATAATTAAGAGCACAGGCCTCAGAGATTTTTAGAAAAATATACCGGATACTCCCCAATGATGTTAGAAATATCCATATTCAAAAATAGCACAAAATACAGCAGAAGAAAGACTAAAGCTGTTGACTTGAAGAACAAATGCAATGGAAATCATTAAATTTTCTGGAAATCAAATTAAAATCGTCTGAAATTAATAGGGTTACACCATGGGAGAAAAACAATAAAAATTAACTCTAATATATGTTATCCCCATGGCAACCACATTGCCAGACAATAAAAATATCAAGGTAACCATATTGTAATGTTATCGCCCACCTAGTGAACATTATCAACTTGGAGTGTAGCCCAATGATATTAAATTAAAACCAAAAAAAACTTACAAATTATCTTAGTAATTTAAAGTATCAAAAATTTGTTCTAAACATTATGTAATAAATAGTTAATACATAAATAAACATATAACTCATAAAACATAAACATTGGATCAGCTCATAAGGACATGCTACTTCAAAAAACCTGCTTAGAATACATAATGGAATTCATTAATAATATTGTAACGAATTTTGTGTAAATAGTGTAAATAATTTGTATTTGGATGTTTAATGCATTTATATTACTCTATGTTATATTTATTTTATGTTAAAATTGTTCTATTCACAAGCACCCTTACTTAATGGCAATTCAATGAGAACTTGGCAAAATCTTCGCGATAGAGCCAAGTTGGCAACATATTTAACGAACAAGTTGGTGACCATTTTAGTGACATTGACGAGTTCAGGACCCTCTGGATTCATCTAAATAGAAACTCTTGGAGAGATCCACTAATGTCACACTCTACGACACAAGCAGTTATCTTTCTGGAAGTTTCCCCCTGGCTTATAAATATATATGCTCGCAGAAACAAGAGTTAGTCTTGATTCAACCAGCAATTAGTGAGCATTGTTATGATTAACGATTAGCTCGGCTGTGCTTCTGAATAATCTTTTACATACGTGTATTTTACACACTGATAATTGTGTTTGATTGCTGTTGAAGGTGTGAAAATCTTCTGAGATTTAATCTGTGAATATTGCAGTGGAATCCTGTATTTAAAGAATTGGATTTCCGATAATAAATTTGCATCACTCTTAAAGACCTGTTATTTTTCTTTGTGACTGTTTTACATAAAATCCTTGAAGCCAGATCTACGTAACAATATTGTCAATGCAAAACCTCTTTAATAGACAAATTGTAGTTTTATCATTTATAAAATCAGGAGCAATTTGATAAATATTCAAAAAAAATATACAATTAAAGGGTTCAATATCAAAATTTATTTAACAAATTATAAGTTAATTCTCACCATGGAATGAGTTATAAAAAATAGATCTACTATTTCTGTGACTACTTGATCCTCCTACATCCCACATCTCAATGAAGTATGTCTTTTGGAAAGGTGTTCCTTCCTTGTATTCATGAAGCTGAGAAAGATAGTGAAATTACTTATCTATATCTATAGAATTTTCATCTCAGAGAATAAATTAGAAATAACAGTTTTACAAATTACAATTTAATACATACTAATGAAATAGATTTATGTAGATACAAAATCATCGAGCATTAAATACTATAATAATACTAACAGGGAAAAAAAAGAGTATTAATTCTATTCTATTTCAAATAATTAGAAAATATACAATATTTTTTTCTTATATGCAAACTATATTTTTCATATATAATATATTCCAAATTTAATGTAAAGACTATTTATGTTTAGAACTTGTATATTTTTCAATACAAAGAATTTCAAAATTTTTCTAAAAAGATTATTTTTATAATAAACTTCAAGCAAGTTGAGATATTATGAAATGGATTAAACTATCAAAGCAATTGATACCATTTCAAATTTGACATACATTATAGTTTTACTTAAAAGAAATGTCTATAAATGTTTTATCCCTTATGCAATCACTGTCATATATTAAGAAACATAATACAAATATCAATAGAAAAAAATCTACATAAAAAGGACAGGATTGATGAATACAGAAAATAAGGTACTTGTGTATTATCGCAACCATCGGCAATGTTCAAGATAACTCGCCAAGTTGGCAGCCCCAATTTCACACGTGTCGTATGTACTGAACTTGAAATCACAAGCTTCGTTTCATATAATGTCACCAATAAATTACAATAATAAATAAAAACCAAAACTGATTTTTAACAAAGCATTCATATAGCAGGAAAGTTCATTCATGTATTCAGAAAGCAGTTAAGTTTTTATAAACATTGTATCTATATATAAAAGTAATTATTAAATAATATTACAAAGATAATATGACTAAATAAATAGAAATTTTGAAAAGATCATTACAATGAGAAAAGGCAAAACATTTACTTTTACTTCAACAGAGCACCCTATTGTCCATGAAGGATTAGTAATTGCCTCAGAATGGGCAATGAGATAAACAAGTGAAGATTTCCCAACTCCTACAAAAATAAAAAATTTAAATAATAATTGATTTACTTACAGACAGCCATCTATGCATTAATTAAAGTAAATTTCAAAAAAATTGCATTACAGTAATAATTATTTGTATCAAATTATGTTTATACTTAGTTCTTGAATTTAAACTTATATTTTTTTTGAGAAAATTTCATAGCACATGCATTAAGTCAGGTTTGATTTGCTTGAGTTAATATCACTCTAAAGAGAATAGGGTTGCCCAACCTTTTTGCTGCTCTGGGATACATTGGAAGATCAGTTGCTTGGGGCTGTACGCCATTTATTTAATACTAACACAGAACAACTTATGAGCATACACAAAAAAAATCTGCAAGTTGTAAAAGATATGGCAATGCTGGTCACTAAATGCATTCCTGCGCAATGTTATCTACTTCCAGTGTTGTGCAACAGTGTGGTTAAAAATCTTTAATGTTGCATAACTTACAGTTCAAGGCAACATAATGGGATCCTATTAGGCATAAGAATTTATATAATGTACAAACACAAAGGGGGGGATTTGGATCTAAAGAGGTAATTTGGCAGAAGGACTCTTGAATTACTTTTATAGAGTTGTATTTTCTTGCAGTGGGCAGTGATATTCTTTTGCTCTGCATTCCCTTCTTGGGCTGTATTGATGCATGTTTTGGGTCACAGATTGGACAGCCCTGCTCTAGGCTACACAATAGGAAATTAACTATGGACCTAGTCAATTTAATATCAACTGAGCATCAAATATCAACATGCATTCTCCTAACTTTCATATCATTCTATGTAACTATTGTGAGGTCAGCAATAAAATGTATTAGTTTTTCTTATGAGATAGACTTTGAAAAAAGTGTGCATTAAATCTAATGGTCATCAGACCACTGTCATTCTAACAAAGATACCAAAATCGAACAGTACATGCTTCACAAAAGATACTAATACACTTCCTTAATTGATTTAAATCGTTCTTTTGAGATTGAAGGAATTGAAAACACTCTTAGGAAGAAATACTAACTATACAAAAACTACACATTTTTACAACTTCTGAAGTTTTTCAAATAAAAATTTCTATGTGGGTTTAAATGGAAACATAAGTATTGATGTCATTTCTTCTTACAAACATGCTAATTAAAATATTATTTGTTTTTTTTTTCAATGAATATTTATACAAAAAATATTTCAATTCTAAAGCAATTTTGAATTCAGCTTATGTTTCCCAGTAGAACTTTTATTTACTTTCATGATCATGACTTATGATTTCCTAGTCCAGTTTAACAAACAATGCTAATATTTGTCATGATATAACTTCTAATAACAAAAATAAAAACATCAGCAGATATTATTTCAAAAATGGATGCACTGGGAATGTACTCAGTCCCAACTTCTAAAGTACCTTGCAAAAAGCCTCACACTTGTATATTTTTAAAATATGTTTAATATATTTAAAATACTAGCTAGTATAGCCGTTCTTCGCACGGGTGAATTTAAAAATTAAGAAATACAGACTGAAGGATAAAGTTTTTAATGAGTTAATTTTACGTGAATTGTATAAATTAAACAAAAAAATAAGCTTTTTACATAACTCAGCTGAACAAAAAAACCATGTTTGCTAAATTTTAAGTCTTTAGATACTTTTTGTTATTATTTATGACGCCCCATAACTTTCTTGTGTGTCGATTTTTGAAAACACCTACCTGCTCAACAAAAGTAACACATTGTTACAAATTTTGTGTAATAAATGCTAAAAATAGTGTAAATAATTTTTATCTAGATGTGTAATACGTTAATATTACTTTCTGATGCATTTATTTTATGTTAAATAGCTGTTACCAGCGACTTCGTCCACATGGAATTTAACAAAAAAGTGTTTATTCACTTCACAGAGTTTACAAAAACTTTTCTTCTACTTTGTGAATCTATGTTTCTTTATTGTTTTATTTTTTTTTCTTTGCTTTTTGCTGAGCAAGGGATGAAAGGGAAGCATGACCTTTGACACTGTCGATGGGGTGAGGACTAAAATCTTTAGAATCAAAATAGGACTAAGTAGCAAGTAGGGTGAAATGCGAACACAAACGAAGCCGCAAGGAAGGTGGTGAAAGGGACGCATGACCTTTGACAATGCAGTTAAGGACTGTAAAATCATTAGGATCAAGACATGAACGGGAAATGTCGCAAATGGCAGCAACCTAATCAAAGAAAAAAGTTTGATATAACTGTTAGCAATCGTTGAGACAGAAGGCTCGCAAAATAAAATAATCCCTATTAAATAAAAATAATCCCTATTAAATAAAAATAATCCCTATTTGAATCGGATACTGCTCACTATTTCATTGGTTTTAATTTTATTTTCTCCAAATTCTAATTTTTTTTTCTAAAATAAAAAAGTAGCCTAAGTTATTCCTTATAACATTGGCTATCTACCAGTGAAAGTTTCGTCAAAATTGGTCCAGCCGTTTCAGAGATTAGCCGGAACAAACAGACAGACAAAAATTTTAAAAATTGATTTTTTCATGTAAGTACCGCACATACTTTTAAATGCATTTAGTAAAAACTGTTAATTTCAAATTACAAACAGACACTTCATTTTTATTTATATGTATAGATGACAAATATACATTAAGAGATTAAAAAAACTTATTTTGAAGGAAAAATTTTCAAAGTGTACTTGGATTAGGTTGTTTATAAGTTACATGGATAAAAGCTCAAAAATGGCAGATATTTTCTTTTTATAATAAAGAAATAGGCAAAAGTGTAGAACAGGGGTGGCCTTTGGATTTGGCAAATTTATCTAGATATCATGGAGAGATAATAACTTCATTCTGGAAGATGATATAATTTGGTAACCCTTGATTTTTAATATGTGGTCTAAAATACAGATAAGGTCACATATTCTTTTTAATTAATTGCTATTGGTTATTTAAAAAATTTGCAGATGTTTTTAAAAAGGCAGACAATTTTCAAATTAACAATTCCAACATTTTTTATTTTTCATTTAGATTTTGTCTGTGTAATTTTTATGTGCAATTTTTAACTATTCGATTTTCCTGTTTTTTGTTTGTTCCTTATTTTGACAAGTATGTCTGAAAGGTATGATTTGCCTCTTTTTTATGATTTGGAATGAAAGGGGAAATTGTCTGTAATACAGTGCTGCATGAATAAATTATAGTTTAAAAAAACTAAAAAACCCACTTTTATAGTTAATTGAACTAAAAAGTAAAACATAATTCTTAATATAAGAATAAATTAATTCACAAAAAAATTATGTCATTGCGGTAGAAGTGTGGGATGTTCGATATGAATTGTTATAATTTCTTACTAGTTCTATTCCAAAATGCAGAGTTAATGTAAAATGTAGCACAAAGCACCCCATGCTTTTACTACAATGACATTAATATTTTTGTTTATCATTTTATTCTTATATTAAGAATTTTTTTTACTTTGAATAACAATAAAAGCATGTTTTTGTTTTTTTATAAACTATAATTTATTTTTCATTTTTTTAGTTCAATCTACAATAAACGCATGTTTTTTTAGTTATTTTTTAAACTATCTTTTATTCAATAATGAATTAATCGTAAATGCGTCTTTTTTTAGAATCTGGAATACCCATTGGTGTTTTTGCTTTAAGGTTGCAAAAATCTTTTAGTCATCAAACCTGAAAATAGGAAATCGTTAATCTTGATGATCCTGATCAGGACAATGGAACAAAAATATTTTAATTATTGTATTGTCATCAGTACTTGACAAGTGTGCAAAATTTTGAATTAATCTGACCTTCTAAAGTGGGTAAAAATCAAGTTCAAAGATTCTATTACATTCAAGTGAAGCTTATAAAAGTGTGTTAAGATTAACAAAAGATTTGATTGCTGCTAATGCTGAGTGTTCAGTTTTCAAGAAAGATATGCATTTGATTAAAATTGATATGGATATATTTTTGAACCTCAAAAGAAAGGAGCAAATACGCATCATATAAAAAGATCTGTACGGAAGAATAGCAGCTCGAAAAAGTAAGCTTGAGATTCTGATGTTGATGAATATGTGGGTGCGAAAGTCAAACCGTGACTTCATTTCTTTCAAACTTAATGTTTTGCAGAAAACAGTCACAGATTGGATGAGTTTTTACAGAGAGGTATGCATAGAGTGAATCAATATTAACGTCACACTGTTCAGCTACATGAGGGCTTTTGGCGAGGGACATCGTAATTTTGAATCATGGTCAAGTGACGAGGACGACATCTGAGATGGCACCCCCTCTCCTAACTACCACACCAACTTGAGAACGTTTGAGCTCTCGACAGATTTAATGTTCATCGCTGCTCTACACGGTGGGTCTTAAGTGGCACTGGTCTCAAACTCATGGCATGCCTGCCATGATCCGATACAGAGTCTGCAAGGTATGTATATGAAAGAAATTTACCCTCTAGAAGAACTTTCCTGAGTGCAGGTAAGCTTTTTTTCTATAATTCTTTAATTTACGATTTCCTTTTACTTAAAAAAAGGTGCAATTTTTATTTGTAAGCATTGCTGATAGCTTTATAAACATTTTTTATTTCACATTACTATTTCTTTATTATTACTGCAAAATTACAGTTTGTAATTCCTCGGACCACCTAACGCTAAATTATGTTGCTTGGCTATCGATTCCAATCGCCTAAAACACCTATCAATAAATTAAGTTGCTGGGCAACCGATTTCGGTTTGATATCGCCAAGCCCCCTTTCCCCTACAACCCGTTCTACACTTTAACCAAAAAGTATTATAAAGTAACAATTGCAATACAAGAAAAGTTGATTCAATTAAAAAAAAAGTATTGGAATGACAATATTGTCTAAATTATTTTTACCTAAAATGTTAATTTATGATAATTATCATTCTCAAAGAGAAAATATATATACTCAAACGATTTGGTCAAGAAAATTCAACATTAAATTTTAAAATATTGTATATCGTGAATTAAGTAATAATAATTTTTTATTCTCATCAAAAATACAATTTCCACATGAAGAAGAATTGGAACTTGAAAAATATATATTTAAAAATTGAACATAAATTTCGAAAGATAATATTCTACAGTAGTGTAAAAGGGAAACCTTTGATAATATATACATTTAGTAGCAGTAAATAATAGGAAATGAAAGATACATAGTACTATTTATATTAAGTGAATCGACAATTTCACTGTATAATCATCTAATGTGTAAGCAAAAATAAAAAAAAAATTACCCGAATCACCAACTACAAGTATCTTAACTTTTTCTATCGAAGCCATTTTAACAAATTTCAACGATACACACACAAGTAAATAATTGCTTTCATGCAAAACAAATTGTTTAAAAACATAAGTTTTAATTTTCTTTCCTCAAAGAACATAACACAAAAAGAGATTTCTCAACATCAAAACTGTACGCAGAAGTTCAAGCCGAAACACCAACAGCCAGGAATATCACTACTTTCTGATTGGTTAGAATATTGTCAAATTTCAAAACTGTCATTTCATTGGATACATAAAATACGAAAAACTACAAGAATTTTTAATTTCCCAAGCTATACTGAAATGACACCATTCTTTTGTCGATTATTGAGGGATTTTATTGCAAATCATTTTAGAAGGATATTACCATTACCTCTTGACTGATAGCTTTAAAAGTTAAGAATCTATCAAAATCAGAGAAATAAACTAAGTCTGACGTTATTTTAGTCAAAATGTGAGGCTCTTTCAGTTCCTACGTCTTGGTATAGGTTTAGCCCAATTTTTTGTAAATTCTGCATCGATTTTCCTCCATGCTTCTGTGATTATTGTTTTTACTTCCCATTATGTGTTTATATTTCATGTTTACTTTTATTTAAAATCAAATACTCACCAAATATGTTCTGCTGGGCTAAATAAAGTGATTGAGAGTTTTTTTCATATTTTGGGGACAGTTATAGGGGCACCAGCGGCGTACATTGAGAGCAGTGCGCTTGTCGTCATTAAAAAACGAAGCGGTCTCCAATATCCAAATTTTGGGCGAATAATTTGAAATTCCTCTCTAAAATATTTAAATAGAGCTCAAACTTCATAATACCATAAAAAAATAACAAATTACCCAATTCTGAAGCAGATTTACACCCCCACACGCAGGAACACTTCCACCTCCTTGGTTCCCAACTAGATTCTTGGGATTAAGTTACAAAAATTCCAATTTGACAGCAAATTGATTGGAATAACAGAAAATTCAACATTTTTGGTTTCGATGGGTGCATAATAGCTTGTAATTGATAAAATGAGGAATTTTATTCGATGAATTAATGTTGAACAAGAACTCATCCATCTCCATGCTGAAGCATGGAGTGTGAGGTTTTCTTGCGTGGTGGTGTAAATAGACTTCAGGATTAGGTAATACGATATTTTTTTTATGATATTTAGAATCATGAGCTCTATTTAAATATTTTTAAAGGAAATTTTAAATGATCCACCCAAAATTTGAATGTTGGAGACGACTTCATTTTTAAACAGGATAATGACGCCAAGCGCACTGCTCTCAATGTAAGTCGCTGGTGCTTTAAAAACTGCCCCCAAAATCTGAAAACACCTCTCAATTACTTTGCTTAGCCCTGTAAAATATATTTGGTGAGAATTTGATTTTAAAAAAAAAAGAAAGCATGACATAAAAACTCAAAATGTGAAGTAAAAACAATAATCACAGAAGCATGAGGAAAATCGATGCAGAAATTACAAAAACTTGATTAAATCTAAACCAAGACATTTAAAAGTTGTTGTGAACACTTGAAAATATCCTAAGTACCAAATTAAAAAATAACAATATTTAAAGCTATGTTGAGATTTTTGTTAAGTGTACGAAGACTTTTGTGCCATAATTTTTAGTAGCTTTTTGATTGTTAATTTTTAAAAATAATCGTTAAACTATTCTTAAAAAATTGATTATGTCACTCCATTAAGAACAAGTTGCAGATATCATAAAAAAAATTACAATTCTGATATATTAATTTTACTAGTCGAAAACATTAAATTTTATTGGAAATTGCAAGTGTGCGAACACTTTTGTGGTCCACTATATATCATCTGCCTAATTATCAGAAAGCGTAACTCCTTCTAGGGTTGAAATCGAAGTGCTACGCGCCAAATTGTTGTTTATGTTTGCCAAAATGGGCGATAACATTACAATATGGTTACCTTGGTATTGTCATAATGTGTTGTTGTCATAGGGATAGCGTATGTGCTTGGCGCGTAGCACTTCTATATCAAACTTAATTTCTTTGTGGAGTTACGCATTCTAATAACTAAGCCGACTAAACATAAACACATATAATCTTAATTTCAGTGGCGTATACACACTACTTTTATAAGATTGGCTTACATTTCAAACAAATAATATAAAAATATATTATTACAAGTCAATTCCTACTTAGGTCTACAAAGAAATTTTTTAATTGATTAAATTTAATTAATGAATTAATGTTTGACAAAACTGTATTAACATCGTGTCATCCACTACCAGTTTGTTGTTGTTACCAATGCCACCTGATAGCCAAAGGCAAGATCAAGACCCACCAAATAAATGCTAAGATCCAACCTAAATAAATATGCTAGCTAAAACTAGTAGAAGCAGACAATTACCTAATTAGATAAATAAATTAGTATAAAACAGAAACTATAAAAAAGAGTTGTTAAGATTATTTCCTCTAACAAATATGTATACTAGAATAATTCCAAAAATACAATGGTATCATATATTTTTAATTAGATAAAATTAAACCATAGGAGTGTCAACAAGTTACATATAGGTTATACCACAGTAATGAATAAACACATACAATTGTTGCCACAAGTATCACGTGATTACCCACTTGGAACCAGTCGTCGGTGAATTTCGCCCATTGAGAGACTGGGAAATTTCGCAATTTTCAATATTATACTACTTTAGCTTAATTTTGGAAAGAAATAATGGTCATTGTTTAAGTAAAATTTATGCTGTCACCTTGAAACTTCAAATTAACTTCATTAAATTTAGTAAATAAATCTGTTAAATAGGTAAATTCTGGTTTCCATTTTGTGACGGGGCTTTTATTGCGACTTCAATTAACTGTCCTCTTGGGATTTCTTTGGGGCCAGAATGGTAATTCTTTTCAACCAACTAAAGAGGAAAACGTATATATGCAAATTAAAAGTCATGTAAATATTGGAAGTTTAGCATTCGCGAGGTCGCTGAGTAGAGAAGTAATCGCAAAATGATGTGAGATAAAGTCTAGAAGAGGAATCTTAATTCTGAGGAACTAGCCTAGCCGTGCCGGTGCAGACGAATCAAAAGTGGGCCCGAGACCACCGGAGCATAGCCTAAGCAAGAGCCAGCCAGATAAAGCTGGAACGGAAGATTTAAGGACCGCAGCTGTTTACCTAGGATATAGAGGTAAGCGTGATTAATTAAACTTTAAGTACAAGACGTTTACTGTTGAGATAGGCTTTAATCTATAAAGATAGATTCAGTGGTTAATTGCGTTATTTATTGGTAATACATGTTGCGTCTTCTCATTCATGATCCTCCTCCTCTTAGATTAATATTGTGCTGTATTGTGTTTAAACGAAGATCTTAATAAACAGATTTTAGTATGAATGAATTTAGTAGTTCTTCGTTCTTTCCCACAGACATAGGCCGCGTGAATAATGAAGAGCGGGCGTCCCCAACGGGTGGGACACCACAATTTGATTAAATTTTCCTTTAAAATTAAAGTCACAATTTGGTTTAATGAGATCCGCTATCGTACACCCCCTTTACACCTCATGGATCCCCCCATTATTTTTTTCGCTGACGTGAACACCTTGTAGATTATCATAGATATCTGGGGGTCGATATAGACTACTTTGGGAATTGTTGCTCTATGTCTTTATAAAGTGCGTACTTTTTCTTTGTTTAAATGTATTTGGGCTGTTTATTTTCTATTGTATTGTCAAGCAAACAATACATACAAGTGCAGTGTAATATTTTCTGAAAAAACACTTATACTTATTCTTTTGTAATCCCATTCTCAATAACCAGGTATTTTCCCAAACTCAGCCATCCTTCAGTCCACATTGGGCTGAGTTTTCGCGACTCTACTGTACTGATCAATTTATGCCAGAGGAATGTAGTTGGTTTTTTTTTCGTGATGGTAAAATACATCCTTATGCAAAAAATTCTTGTTTTTTTTCCGTATTAACTGCACCCATTCTCCAGTTGATTTCAAGTTTTATTGAGTAAAAATAAAAATTCATGCATTTAAGGGTTAAGAACATACTCAGGTATTATCTTCATTACTTAATAATGGTTAAAAATTGATAGTTCTTGTAAAGCTGTGATATCCCCCTACCTGTGTGTGTGGGGGGGAAGCCATCTCTTCATCTACTCGACCTAGATTTGAAGGAGGTAAGAATTGATCACCCAAGCTAGCCATAATAAATCCAATTTATCCAATCCAATTATTATTATCAAATATAATAATCAAATACAATCTTACTCTAGGGAGGAAATCTAGAGTGACATATCGCATCTCTAAGTCTAATGTGAATAAGCACCTGAAATCTTTTAACCACCTAACTTTAAGTAAAGTAATCCTATGAATCTTAACTTCCTTACTTTATTTGAATATCTAAAGCCCGTACTATAATTACGCGTCTAAGTTCAGGTCCTTACCATACGCTCACGGCGTTCAACAACTTAACTTCCTTTCCTCCTTCTATTTCACGAATACTAAACCTCCACTATATATCTACTAACTAATCTGCATACCAAGGCTTCTTCTTGAGAGGGTTGGCTGTGAAATAACTCAATTGATGGCCCCAAAGATTCCCCAAGAGGGTTAGTTGAAGGACTCGGTAAAGCCCCGTCACAAAGCTTTAGATCATAGATTCTTAAAATGGGAAACAATCCAGCATTGACAGAAAGCCAAGTAGTGGATGTTGAAATGTAACTGAGGGACACTAAAGGTTGACAACCAATTGTAGATACAATATAAAATTTTAAGAACCTTATGTTCGTATCTTTGAAAGGTAATGTAACAATTAACCCACTTTTAAAGGATACTTGCATATAAGCAGAAAAAATTGTTTAGCTATGCAAAAAAAAATCTAAAACTGCTCTGTTTTATAGTTGTCCTTGTGTTATAAGTAACCTTGTTTCACATCTAACATATATTATATACTGTGTTGAATAAATACGTGCAAGAAGAGTGAGTTAAGAACATCTTTTTTTCAGTGAGTAGTAAAATTTTTCTTCAAAAAGTAGGCAGTTGTAAAAAGTCTATACTGCATTTCTGAAATAATGAAAATTGAATAAGAAATTGTTTATCAAGTTTGGGAACCACTACGCTATAGAGCAGGGGTGAGCAGACTTTTCCAGTGAACGGGCTTTTTCTAATTTTTTCATGTTGTTGTGGTCCATCCAAAGACGTAGGTGTGGTGAGCTAGAAAAAGGTCAACAATATTTTTTATATATGTTATAAAAAATATAATCTGACCTTTTAAAGCGATTTTTATAATTATTTCAAATATTATATTTTTTATATATAATTATAAAAAAATATAATATAATAAATATGGAATATGTGTACTTACCTACATGACTACAATAAATAAAAAATTTACTCTTTTAAAACTGCATTTAAAGCAAAATGCAAGATACAAACATAATAATAATAGCCTCAAATAGAATAATATCAAATGATTCCTTTATTATTAAACAATTCAAACACACACACAAGTAATAGAAAAAAAAATTAAGTCAATTCCTACTTAGATCAACAAAGAAAAATTTTATTTTAGCTACTTTTTTATTAAATAGTTACAATTAATATAAATATGTATATACATAGGACAGAACCACAACATTAAGTGGTAATTAATTATAATTAATTTTTTAAAGTATCGTATTGTCATCCAAAACAATCGTGTATATAAAATTTCAGTTCAAGTGAATGCTTTAAAACGTGAGAAAAAAAACCTTTTAAAGTTTTGACATAAGTCGCCAAAAGGGTGGCTAAGTCGCCAACGTGGCTGTGTTTGTAATTCTTTAAATAATTAGTTTTTATCATTTAATTTTTATTAATTATAATTAAATTATTGTATTGTCATCCAAAATAATCATGTATATTCAATTTCAGCTCAATTGAGCGCTTTAAAATGTATTTTATTAACGATTGAAAATTCCACCAAGATAAATAAATAAATAGAGAGTGTGAGTTAATAGTAGGAATTGAAATACATTAAAAAGTAAATCATTTTCAACTGAAGTTAATTCCCCTAATTACAGTCAGTAGAAAACTTAGTCTGCATATACTGTCCACAGATCTTGAATATCTCGGTATATAATTACTGACTGCTAATTTT
This sequence comes from Trichonephila clavipes, assembly GCA_019973935.1. NCBI lineage: Eukaryota > Metazoa > Arthropoda > Arachnida > Araneae > Nephilidae > Trichonephila > Trichonephila clavipes. The sequence continues at coordinate 778,854 of BMAU01000078.1, forward strand.
GTACGATTCTAAATGGTCGTCTGTGAGTTGGGAGCAATATTTTGTATTAGTTATATTCACCGTAGAAAATGTAAATTCACACAGTGTGACGGTCTAGCGCGTCTTTTCTTTAACATGTCCTTTGGGGCCAGAATTAATGGCAACTCTTTTCCAACCAAAACAAAGGAGTGAAGCGTGAATGAAAGATGCAAATTAGGAAGCTTTTAAGTATCGGAACTTAAAGTAAGCGGGATGTCAATTAGAGGAATGTAAACATAACCCGGTGGTTCAAGCGTGAATAAATTTTGGAAAACGTTACGTGATGACTAGCAGAAATTATACGTGATAGAGATACATTGAGTCAAGGTGCATACCATTGCACTCGATCATTTACACACCTTCAGCTAAAATAGCAGTGATCGTTTCTTCAGACTACAGCAAGGTAGGATTGACTATTTAATATTAGGATCAGTGATAGTATTGTAATTGAGTTTAGGCGAGTCACAGTAATTGATAGTGGTCCGAGTTAGGTTAATTCGCTATTATATAAATTGTGTGTTTTGCCACACAAAATTCTCTCACATATATTATTATAATCTAATTTGTTAAAGGCTTAAGTTAAAAATCTTAATAAAGACATATTAAGATTATGTATGCTTCTAGTTCTTCTGTTAATCCTGCACCTCTAGCTCACACTGATAATCAAAGAGATGTTCACCCGAGAGGGGGGATATCACAACAGGTTAGTAAAACCAAAGAACAATGTTAAATTAAATGCAACTTTTTTTGTTAAAAAAAATTAAGTTTTATTACAACTTATTAGATTACAAAAATTATTTTTAGGTTCTCTGAACTAGGTGCTTTTAAAATTGTCATTTTGAAGGAGAAAAATTTCGTTTTACTCAAGAGATAAAGAGAATATATACTGTAAAATCTGGCGTATAACACGCACAAATACTTTCAAGCTGTAATTGTAACTGTTGTACAACGCGCAACCCCCTTTTTACGAAGAAACCTGAAATGTACGTGCGCAATGGTGTGATACTTTGAAGTTTTTTATTTGAGGTATTGCTTTAGAAAAAATAATTACTTTTGGAGCTAAAACTTTAAGTTCATATGAAATGCCATATTTTTTAATAAACCATATTTCGATAAATGTAGAGGTATAATTTTTTTTCATGCTCATCTTTTTTTATTCTTATTTTTAAAGCTATCATTTCTATACCCGGCGTATAATATACGCACCCGTAAATTTCGATCTTATTTTTTAACACGCTTTTATGTTTCATTTGTACGTAACGGATTATTTGAACTAGATTTTAACCCGCTTTAAAAGGTCAGATTAATTCGAGGTTTTGATACTTGTCAAGAACCGATGACAATACAATAATTTCATAATTTTGTTCCATTGTCCTGATTAGGATCCTCAGGAATAACGATTTTCAGATTTGGCGACTAATTCATTATACAGTTTCCAGATTTGGTGCCTAATTCCATTGCAAGATTTAGCGACTAAAAGATAAAGTTACAACCCTATAAAAGCGAAAACGTTTGCATCAGCAATTTCGTACAATAATATAAACACTTCTCTAGTTTTTTCTGAAAATGGAAATAAAAAAAAAAAACTCGTGCATGTGAAAAAAAAATTATGTTCTACCCCAGTGTTTCTCAAACTGTGGAGCACTTCCCTTTTTTTTGGGAGGGGGGGCATGATAACCCTACGTGGGGGGCGCGAGCATATCAAAAAGTCTAAAATAAAAGATTTAAAATATTAATTTACCGAAAGGAAGCAAAACAAAATACATTCTAACATGATAAAAAAAAAAATACTTATTTACACTGATATAAGATACTTATAAATGTACCAGTGCGGCAAAAAGTATTTAATTGATTTATCAATACTAAATTAAAACTACAGACTTCCAAGGGCTTGTCATATATATACAAATATAATATATATATTGATAGTATGTGCAATTTATAATATTAAAGTCTCATTGTAGCTTTAGCGTCGAAATATATTATTATTGCATTCAATATATTGTTGTTGTATGATGGGGACACGATGAAAATTATGACTGAAAATTGGGTCGCAAATATGGAAAGTTTGAGAAGCACTGCTCTAATCGCTAAACTCAAACATAAAGTCTGTTTTTTTCTAAATTTTTTTTTTGTCGGATCTGGGAATGAAACATCATTCATTGCTTTATTTTACCAAAACAGCCGAGAATTGATTCAGAGGTCACCATATTAAACAATTTCTTACAAAACTTTTCGATTAAAACAATGTACTTTTGTGTCTAATACTGATGCAAGTTTCAGAGAAAATTGAGCTCTTTTTAGTGGAAAAATCATTGACTTAACACCTTCTGTCACGTGAAATATTTCAAACTTAGCTGTTCCCGATTTCCTTCAGTTGGCTGATCCTACGTTTTGCAAACCAGGCCGTTATAGTTTTAAAAAATACGCTTTTATGTTAAATCGAGCTAAAAATAAAAAATACTAATTCTTAATATAAGAATAAAATGATTAACGAGAAAAAATGTCATTGTGGTAAAAGCGTGGGGTGATTTGTACTATATTTTTACACTAACTCAGCACTTCGGAATAGAACTAGAAAGAAACTATAACAATTAATATAGTGCACCCCAAGCTTTTACCCAATGACATTAATTTTTTACTTTTTATTTCAATTTAAAATAAAAGCGCGTTTTTTTAAAAAATTATAATTTGTGTAAAAAGGGCGCGTTATACACCGGATTTTACGGCAATTATTTTGAGCTATTTCTTCCAAATCAGCATTGCCAAATGGGTAGCACAAAAATGTAGCAATTGGATCTAGTTTTGTAAATTTTTGAAAACGTCTCTCAAATTCGGAGTGAAGTTTGATTATTTCATCATTGTTTCATTTAGTGTGTGCGTCTCAGTTAAGAGGATCATCCTAAAATGTCTAGGTCAGAGGTTCCCAAACTTTTTTGTCTCATAGACCCCATGCCATCTTTTTCGGTTTTGTGTAGACCCCTACTTTCCTAATATTAAATTTTTTCAAATTTATCAACTTAAATGCTTTTTTACAGCTGGTATGGCACTACTTACTGTAAGTTTTATGTTTCTAGCTGTAGTTTAGTAAAGAGTTTAAAACTTAAGAAACACATGTGAGTTAATTAAATTAAAATTTAATTAACATATGAAGTAATTGTTTCATAAATAACTAAACAAACAAATGTTTTTATTGGCTGGGAGGAATCTGTTTTTTGCTTCAAAACAAATTTTCAACACATTTGGCTTTAATCTTTTAAGCCTAATTCTCCTCGGTTAGTAGTATCAAATCTTTTTCTTTTTTTTCTGTTTTTATTTTGGAGATTGGCAAGCGCAATGAAACTCCTCCTCTCTGGGAAAAGCAATTAAAAACTTTCTTGAGATGTTCCATAATTCGGGATGAATAATAGGGTATATCTTTCTAAAGCCAAAATTACCGACATTCGTTTCTAAACTTTACTTTAAAATCTTCATTAGGGCTATTAAAATCAGTTGCTTTTGTAATCAGACATTTTTTTTTATGTGACAACATGAATTCATTACCTACTGTAATATTACCATAGTCAAAGCATTCTCAAACCTAGTTTCAAAATCTGAATAAAAGGCTTTTAATTGTTGAACATAGGTTAAAACGTCATTTTTCTGGCAGAATGTCTATGACAAATTGAGAAACTTAAAATTTGCGAAGTCCAGTTTTATATTCCTTTAGCTTGTTTCTGTCACACACAAAGAAAAAAACACTGAAATGATGGTCCTTTTTTAATAAAATGTATGCTGTCACCTTGAAACTGCAAATTAACCCCAGTAAATTTAGTAAATAAATCTGTTAAATAGGTATAAATCTGGTTTACACTTGATTAAATTTTCTTTTAAAATTAAAGTCACTATCTGGTTTAGGCTGTCGTAGTTCCCCATATACACCTCATGGACCCCCAAATTATTTTTCCTCAGACGTGGACCCCTTACAGGCCATCATAGACCCCTAGGGGTCCATATAGACCACTTTGGGAATCACTAGTTAAGGTGGTGTACCGATCGATCGCGATCGACTTAATGCTTACCCCTGCTATAGAGTATTACAAATTCAAATCATTTACTCAAATTGAATATGGCCATGCTCATGAGAAAGATAAGTGGGTGAAATATGCAAGCAATCCTCAAGCAAAAATCAATATTGTTTGATTTGGCAATTTTTCGATAAGTTATGGTTACCTTTTACAAATTGATTACTATTTTGTATGCTACACTACTTATTTTTGAACAGCAATTCAAAAGAAAGGTCAAGTGCTTTAAATTTAATATCTTCTCGAATAATATCACTTAGATGGGGGAAATTAAGTTTCCCTTCCCTTCAAAAGGAAAAATGTGACCATCCATTCTAGACACTTGCATTGATGATTAATCCCATTCCTCACTTTATCTCCACTATTCAGTCTATCCTAAACATTGTTGTTTGTGATGCAAGTATAAAAGGGAGGCAAATTTATATGCAGTAAAAAAACGGAAACAGAGCAACTATCGTTGAATATTCAACATGGATGAGAAAGATATACGTCGATGGCGTAAACAAAAGCATATAATTTTTGCTTGTGTTCAACACAGTCTAATATTTTTTTTTTCTACATTCTTTTAAAAAATGTTGCATAACAAATACATTGGATGTCATGAAAGATACCTTGTGGGAAAATGGCGACGGCGGCGGGAATTCCGAAGTCAGCTGTGACAAATCATTTTCGAAACATAATACTGACGGTTAGAATAATAATAGGTTCATGTATGTGTTTGAGGTTTTTAATTCTAGTAAAATAAATTAGTTATTAACTTATTATTTCTCATTAAAATTTTTTTTAATTCCTAAAGTATCTGGTGTTAATAACTTTTTTACACAATTTTTTTTCTCCTCAAAAATGCGCATAGAATTGGGGGTGCGGCTTAGATTCGAGTAAAATAACGGTAATTGGTTTGTAAAGGATACGGAGCATTAAAGACACACTATCCCCTTCACAACTATTTTAAATTTCTATCAACTGTATATATAAATTATACTACCCTTCATTCTTAAAAGTATCTATTTTTTCTTTTATATTTATATAAGTCCATTTTTTTAAAATATTTTTTTACATGTTAATGGTTTATTATGTGGTTTTTTATAGACAAAAAAGTTTGTGTTAAGAATTTTTTTCCCTTGTCAAGCAAAAGTGTGCCTCTTATAAGGTAAAATGATCTTTTCCAGATCAAATGCAACTAGCCTTTTCTAGTAATTTAATTGCTCTCTATAATTTTAATTGGACATTTTTTTTATTGTGATTTTAATATTTTAGGATAGTGGTAAATAGTTAAAATTTAGAATGCAAATTTGAATTTTATCATGTTGTGGGCTTTGCATATTGTATTTAACAAATCTCAATGTCCATCTTTGAATCAATGTGGAAGATTATAATAAGAGTAGCTAGCATTATCTTTAATATAAAGTTGCAATGCTCCTATCATTCTTCAGTTTAATATTTAGCTTTTAGCACACAAAGCTCTCTCTCATTTCATTTACTTTAATAAATTGAATCTTAATTTGAAATAAGCAGCACACACCTTGTTCACCAAAAAAAAGCATGCATTTCTTTTTATTACATTTAACTTAATTTCTGAAGGTGATAATTAAAAAAAAATGAACATTACAAAAATAGTTTTATTTATACACAAAAGAAAAATATAAAATTATGTTAACATTATCAATATAACAGTCTGATAACAATCTATACAGCAGCAATTTTTAATGAGGTTTCAGACAATAGCAAATCTGTAGCTTCAGAAACTAATTGGACTCCTCTAGAAGAAAAAAAAATAAAGAGCAGGTATAAAACATTAGACAAAAATTGTCTATGGTGAATTAAGTATACACATATTTAAAAAGGGATGAATTTTAAATTATCAAAACTTCAAATACTTAGGTGATATAAGTTGTTGAAATAATTCTCAACATAAAAATATGTATATATTACAAAAAAAAAAGCTTCTTCTTGATAATTAAGATGTGACAAATATTACTTTTAAGTTTTAAATAACTATAAGAACCTTTAATTTTTTATAATTTGTAAATGATTTAATAGGTTCTGTCCCATTTATGTCTTCTAATATATATAATTTTCACAAAAACAGCCCCATGTTTTTAAGAATCTTTGTACAAGTGGTACAGAGACCATGTATTTCATTAATCCCAGTTGTGACTATAAAATAAATATTAAAAATTATAATTATTTATATCGATTATGTTATGACAAAAATCATATATTAATATATCTGTGGTTCCAAGTAATTGAACATGGGTAACAATGACACACACAATGCTTATTTTTTTCCCTATTTTAATAGTATATTTAGTGAGAAATTCCACTAGATTATGCACAATTACAAAACAGCCATCAGATACCAAATAAGTAACATAAATGTACAGCAATCGATTCATAATGAAAGTGAACTTGAAGCAAGCTCTTTTCTTTCTACACTCCAGTCAGAAGGTATAAAATAGCCTTTGAACCAGACCTCAGCTATTCAAATCGCTCTATCACAGTTCCATTGCCAATCTGAAAATTTCTCTAAGGCTGCCCTCCTAGCTTTTAATGATTTAATTGAAAGCCGTTGCATTGCAGTGAGCACCAAGGCACTGTGGGCTTCAGTGAAATGAAACAGCAGATTCCCTGGCAAAGACAGCACAACCAAAATGGCACAAATAACAGATAAACCAATTCCTTTCTATACCATCAAACTGTTATAATTAAGAAATCCTTTAGAGAGGCCTATTGGACATCTACACTGTATAAAAATACTTAAAAGTCCTCTTTGCTGACTGTGTAACATTAAAGAGGAAATCGAAATGAGCCATTTAATTCATTGCCCTGTGTTGAACTCAGGATATTTGTAGACAAGATACTGGAGAGCTTGGCAAAGGATGAACAATGTATAGAATTTTACTGTAGTTAAAGTTTTGTTACTTGTATATTCTTCTTTACTTCTGTTTTTTGATCTATTTCTAATGTTTGGATTTATAATTACAACTGTCTCCTAATCTGTCATTAGAATTTAAAAAAAAAATCTGTACCTGCTTAACTGAAAAAAACTAATCATGTTTTCCTTGTCAATACAATGAATACATCACAATTCTTTCAGCCCAATAGTACACACTTTTAAATAAGTTATAATATTAATTTGCACCATTTGCATTTTAATATTAAGTAATTACTTAATAGGGTTTTAATAAATTGAATATCACATTAAAGAATAATTCAGAAGAAATTGATTTGACACATAAATTTTACCTTTTTATTTCTTTAGTTATAAGTTTCCCTTGCTTGACAAAAGCATCTGCTGCTTCAGCTTTAGAAATAATTTCATTACAATCTTTTACACTATTCAAAATAGTGTCAAAAAAAACTTTTACTTTTTCTAATAATTTGGCAATTTCCTCTGGAAAAAGAATGCATACATATTTATTATGCAAATCAGAAAAATTTTGATAAGATTTTTCTTAACCAAAAAAAGAGCAAAATTTAAAGAACAAAACATGTATAAATAATTGAATAATATTGAAAAAAACTCATTCTTAGAATGTTAAATGCACATTTCAAAATATTTGAGAGGTTAAAAGGTCTAAAGCTTTTATCTAAGGACTTAAAAATTAAGATTTACCTTCATGACCTGTGCCTGGTAGTTTTATATCTTTCACTCCTAATTTGTGTTGCACAGAGTAAACAGAGGTTGCTATCTCTTCATATTGTTTGTCTAGCACAGATATTGTTTCAAGAGCAGGTAAAAGCATTTGTTCCTATAAAAATTCAATGATACAAAAACTTTCATGCACATAACTTATGTATAATAAAATACCTAAACTATATCTATATTGAAATAATTGTTCTTCTAAATGAAAAATTAAAATTTTATCAAAAAAGGACAATTTATCTACAAAGAGTACTACTACACAATGAGAACGTTATTTTAAATTCATTTTTACTAAAAGCATTATCTATTATTTTTATTACATTCATACAGCTACGCTGAAATTTAGTTTTCCCAAGTTATCAACCAAATTTAAAAGTTAAGTTATCCCTGGTTGATAAAATAAATAAGAGTAATAATATATATATATATTCACTGGCCTAATTCAGCAACAGCTCTAGAAATCATAATATGTCTCCATTTCAATCCAAAGACTCTTTTTGTATCTACATTTGTTATGTCTCTTGAACTCAAGTTTCTTTCTTCTTTCACATTGTAGGTTATACAACTTTTTTTCACTATTTTATTTTATTATACTATGTATATATATGTGTGTGTGTAAGAATAATTAAGTTAGATTTAAAATTAAATTTCCTGTATAGCACTTAACTTTTATTTTTCATTACATCTTCAAGTATTAAATTAATCCCCCAATTACTTCTCCCAAACATATGGCTTAACCCCTAAACATTTCGAACCCAGATTATTATATTTAATAGCCCTATAAGTCAGCATTAATTTTCAAGAACATATTATAAAATACGAGTTACTTCTTAACTGGCTTAAGTGGTAAAACACTTAGATTTGGCTTTGGCGTTCTTTTTCTCTCTCTCAGCTCAACTTGTACAGATTTCATCAAATAAAGGTCCTTTTTAAAATTAAGTCTGATTCTGGCTCGAAACATGTCAGAATTAAAGCGGGTAGGATTCTATCTGCTAACGGATTTCGAATCTTTAACTTATAACTATTCTTAATAGTATAATAATCTTAAAATAAAAACGAATGCCAACTACCGTTATAAGTGCTATGGAGAATTTTATGGAATACCAACTGTGCTGTACATCTCTTTGCTGAAGAGGCCGAATTGCCGCGAATGAAAGAAACATTCTAATTGCGAAAAAAAAAAAGAGTTCCGAACCCCATGAAGAAAGACGTAGCTCCTTCCTCCAGAGAAATAAAATACTTTTCTTCTCCCAATGGTATTGTGAAAAATAAATTCAAAAAATGAACAGATGTACAATAATACCATGAATTTGACTAACATGGAATACAATAGTGAAGTACCAACATCGAATCCAATATTGAAGGACCAACATCGAAAAAAAAAGTTACTAGTGCAAATCAAGTGACAACAAAATGTGGACTACCATGAACGAAAAATTTTTGCCGTTAAGAAATAAAGGTCAGTGAAATTATTAGTTTTCATTTTAGTAACATTGAAGTGACTGAGTTTTGCTGAACAGAACTTTTAGAAGAAGAATATAATATGATATTTAACTTTTATAGTATATTTTGAGTTAAAGGAGGTATTGTTTATACTTCAAATTGAGAAAGCAGAGTGTATGTGTTTTATTATACAAAATTTTGAGACATTTTAATATATTTCTCATTGTTTTATTTTAAAATGTCGAATGAGTTAACATTTATGATAGAAATTGGTGTTTTATAGTTGAAAAATATAAATTTAGTTATTGGAGAAGTGATTCTAATGTACTAATACTAATGATTGATTTTGATGAGAAATAAAAATAAAGTCATGTCGCATTCTTTTTTCTCCACTGAATTTTATTATTTTTTTAATTATTTTATTCATCAGTAACTGTATTGCATGTCATTTAATTTTTTTCATTTTTAAATTGCGTGTTTTGATATACTGGCCACATATCAGGATTCACTGTTTCTCAAAACTTTCCATATCTAAATTTAAATTAATTTAACAACTTGAAGCTTATATTTGGATACTATACAGTGGATAAAAGAGAATTCAATCATTATATAAATTTTGTATATGTCTTGAAGCATTAAGAGAACAAGCGTGTTTAGTTTGATATGCACACCTTATTGTTTTCTTATTAACCTCACTGAACATCTGTAATTTGATCATGCAGAGAGATGAGTTCGAAAATAAGTAGTGTGATACAGTTTATATTAGTGAGTGTGTGATGTAAGAGAAAATAAAGAATTTTGTCTATGAAACGAATACTTAGAAGATTACGGAGATATTCAAAATAATTGTACGTGATATTTTTAAGTTACAGTGAATATTGTGTTAATTTTATTTCATCAAGTTGTATTCTTCGTTGAAACATAAATACTAAAGGTGATGATAAACTTATTTCTAGTAGAGAGTCCACTTTTGAACTCACAATTATTTAAAGAGCTCTTTTATACTTATAACTCTTATATTCTTATATTTTATAACTGTTTGTACCTTGTACACCCCAGCTATTGTTACGCCCCCTACAACTCATCACTTCTACGAGTTTTCTCATCCTGAGCAGATGTACTCTCCCGGTCATAGAAAGTGTTTAATTGCTTAAAGTGCCTCTTTGTCTAATTTTATTTACTTCAAATTCAATGTTAATTTGTTATTGTTGTTTACTTATGTTAATCATAATAAATATTTGTTTGTTATGGATTAAGGTTTTATTTCTCTCTCGTGAGTATTATCGACGTTAATTTTATTGTCGGCATCCCACTGCATTTAGGCCTACCGCCCCCTATTTTCATTGCTCCGTCTTAAACGGAGAGACAGCATTTAAAATGTCGCTAGTTTCCCTTAATAGACAACGAGGCACTTGCAAAAAGAATATCGCAAAATGTGCAAATTTCCAAAATACGTTTCAGTTGTCCAATGACGAAAACACAGACTTTATAATTTTGAATAATAAATTAAGTACCGTCAAAGAGATTATAGAAGAACTAAGACAACTGAAATATGCTTTCTATAATTTACTGGACAACACATACCTCAAAGATGCTCCTGGAAGTAATCATTGACCTCCAAACAGAAACTCAAAAACTGGAGGTAAGAATTCAAATTATCTTATCTCAATTTAAAAAGACAAATTCTACAAATGATAATGAGATAATTAAAAACAAGATCAAATTACCGGACTTACCTCTGCCCACTTTCAGTGGAAAATTTCAAGAGTTCGAACTGTTTAAAAGTCAATTTATGAATGTAATTGGAAATAATAATTTCTTAAACAACACTGAGAAATTATGTTATTTAAAAAAAGTGCTAAAAAATGATGCTTCACTTATTCAAGGTGATCAAGATTCCTTTGAGTCACTTATGGAAGCATTAATAAATCGCTATGAAAACAAAAGGGCCCTTGTGGATATTCACATAAATGAAATACTTTTGGTGCCCAAAATACAAAGTGAAAATCCTGCTCAATTACGATTTCTTATTGATACGGTGCGTAGTCACTTGCACTCCTTAAAAAACCTAAGGATGGATTCAAATGTTCTCTCAGATGCTATTTTATTGCATATGTTAAATCCCAAAATAGATAGGAAATCGCACAGACTATTCTAACTAAATCTAAAAACAACAGAAGTTCCTAGTTTGCAAGATTTCGTTTCATTTTACAAACTAGATGCATCTAATTAGAATCTATTCATAAAACCGATTTCGATACAAAAAATATCCCAGTAAGTTATAAAAATACTTACTTTCCAAATATGAAAAATTCCACCAAGTCAAAAACATTTCTTGCACAGCATGAAAAATATAAAGCGTGTTTATTTCCTGAGTGCAATTCCTCTCACCCGTTGTACAAATGCATTAGATTTAAAAATCTTCCCATACAAGAAAGAAAAAAAATTTGTAAGAAATAACCACATCTGTAAACATTGCTTATCACCTAATCATATAAATAACTGTCCCAGTTCTTACAGCTGTATTACATGTAGATCTAACAATGTCAACTCAATGCATAATGTTTTACTGTGTGAAATGAAAATACCTACACAAAGGAGAAAATTGTTTCCTCTGGGAAGTGAAAAGGTCCTTCAACCTTCATTTGAAGAGTTGACCTTTGAATCTGACTCCCGTGCAATAGCCTTGGCTTCAACCAAAAGAGGTGTTGCACGGGGGTCGGAAAAGGGGTTACTCCCGACGGCTGTTATTTATGTTAAAGGACACCAAGGAAGACTGAAATTAAGGTGTGTCTTCGATTCCACTTCTGAAAGCTCGATTCTAACGTTATAAGCAGCTCAGCATTTAGGTTTAGACAAAATAAAAATGGATTTTACTGTTCAAGGTTTAAATAGCTCCTCAGCAAAAATAAATTATCTAGCAAGGAAGTCTGTTTCAAATTCAGATGGAACATTTAATTTAAATGTTAATACTATATATATTAAATGTTAATACATATTTAAATGTTAATACTACAGAAATAATAAAAATGCATCCATCAAAAAAATAAATATTTCAGATTTAGTCATTCCCCTAGGAATTGTTCTGGCTGATGAAGGATTTAACCAGCCATCTGAAATTTCATGCCTGATTGGCAGTGAACACTTTTTAGATATCTTTGGAACAAAACAAATTCGAGTTTCAAATAGTAATTTTAAATTAATTGATTCCAAATTTGGTTATGTTGTCACGGGATCATACATCGACGAACCGTGTTATTTAAACAATGTTTTCTTTCTAAAGATTGGAACACTTAAGATAAAACTTTACGCTCTTTCTGCAAAATAGAAAATATTTCTGAAGAGCAACCTATAATTAGTGATGAACTGTCTTACTGCGAAAAACACTTTGAAAAAACACATTTTAAAAAACCTTATGGCAGATATTCTGTTTCTCTACCATTCAAGGAAAATGTTAATTTAGGGGATTCCAGATCAATTGTTTCTAAAAGCTTTGATTAATTATGGAGACACCTAGACCGCGATCCTAAATTAAATAATCTTTATACAAAATTCATCGAAGAATATCTCAGTTTAGATCACATGGAAGAGATCACAAACATAGATGATATAACATCAGAAGAAAGATTCTTTCTTCCTCATCACAGTTTTCTTAGAGAAGGTAACCGCTCTCATCCCTTAAAAGTGGTTTTTAACGGCTCGCAAAAAACTGACCTTGATATCTCTCTTAATGTGTTGTGTAAAGGCGGAATCATTCAAGATGATCTATTTTCTATAATGCTTTTTTCCAGAAAGCGTGCCTATTTTTTCAGCTGTGACATTAGTCATATGTTTAGGCAAATAGAGAGTCATCCCCATCAGAGACATTTTCCAAAAATTCTTTGGAAAAAGGTCTGAATGAACCTGTCCAAATTTTTAAATTAAAAACTGTAACTTATGGAACTACTCCTGCATGTTACCTTTCCACACAAGTGTTAAAGCAACTTTCGCTTGATGAAAGGGAAAACTTTCCCAAAGCAGCTGACATCGTCCTACATGACGTTTATTTGGATGACATCTTAAGTGGGTGCTCCAGTTTAAATGAACTGGAATCACTAAAGACTGAACTCACTCAGCTATTTAAAAGTGCTGGAATGTCCCTGTACAAATGGTGTTTTTCCCATTCCACTAATGATTTCCCTGATCTACACTTCGATCAATCATCTGAAGAAAGTATCACAAAAACCTTGAGTGTTTTGTGGAATAGTTCATCTGACACCTTTTGTTTTAAAGTTTCTCCTTCGACCAATAATATCTTTACGAAGAGAGATGTGCTCTCCCAGATTGTACGTATTTTTGAATTACTTGGTCTCCTAGGAACAGTAATCAGCAAAGCCAAATTTTTCATGCAGCAATTATGGCTCTTAAAATTGGAATGGCATGAGAAACTTCCTGTTCCTGTTGCCGCAGAGTGGGCTTCTTTTGTGCAATCTCTACCTGTTTTGGAAAAGTTAAAAATTCCAAGATTTGTTCTATCAGAAAATCTAGAAAGCATAATTTTCCATGGATGCGTCGGAGAAGGGATTTTGTGCTGTTGTTTATGTTTCTGTGATTAAAAACAACGGAGACCATCATAGTCAACTTCTGTGCAGCAAATCAAGAGTAGCACCTCTCAAGACTAACCATTCCCAGGTTAGAGCTATCAGCATGCCTTCTACTTTCCAAGCTAGTAAGAAAGGCTATAAATGCCTTAAAAATGAACCTCTCTCAAGTAATTCTGTTCTCAGATTCTACTATTGCATTAAGCTGGATTAAGACTCCACCTCACCTGCTCAAAACCTTTGTAGCTAATAGAGTTGCAAATATACAAGAGTTAACTGTGAACTTTTCAATGCATCATATTTCTTCTAAAAATAATCCTGCAGACCTCGTGTCTAGAGGTTTAAATGTTTCAGATTTAATAAACTCCCCTTTGTGGTGGAAGGGTCCTGATCCTTCTATTTTTACAAATGATGAACTTTTAGAGAACATTAATGACTGTCAAGTGAAAAAGGAATTTAAAACTCCTCCATCCAAAAACTTATTGCTCTCCAGTGAATTTGATTTATGTAACCATATCATTTCCATTACCAATAATTATTGTAAATTAATCCATGTAATTAGTTTTATTTTCAGATTCCTGCTTAACGCCAGATCTTTAAAAAATGAACAAGTTTCGGGTCCTTTGTACCTTCAAGAGATCAATCAAACCGAACTTTGGCGCATTAAATTAGTGCAAAAAGCAGAATTTAGTAATGAAATAAAAAAAACCTCCTGAGCCAGTTCATCATTGCAATAAGTTATCTGCATTAAACTGTTTTGTTGATGAAAATAATATTATTAGACTAGGTGGAAGACTACGTAATTCACATTTATCAAAAAATCCAAAATATCCTATTGTATTACCTAGTAAACATGTTGTTGCTTTAATGATCATAAAATATGTATTATCATGTAAAATACCTTCATGTTGGGTCAAATAATTTGCTATATCATATTTGTCAAAAATATTGGTCATTTAATGGCAGAAATCTGACACGTCAAGTTGTGCATAATTGTGTCATTTGTTTTAAAAACAAACCCATTTCATCCAATCAATTAATGGGCGATTTGCCCAAGGAAAGGGTTATTCCCTCATATCCATTTAATAATTGTGGAGTCGATTTTTGTGGTTCATTAATGGTTAAATTTAAAAATCAATGTAAAGGAGTTCTTAATAAAGTATATGTTTCAATATTTGTATGCTTATTAATTAATGAAAATATGTATTTATAATTATAATTTTTGTCATTCACATATTACTACCATTATTTTTTTTTTTTTTGCATTTATATTTGATTTGTTTAACTGATAAATGTATTTTCTTTCATTCTTTATTATTATCCTGTGCTGTTTTACATTTTTTTTTATTTAACTTTAATTATTCATTTATATTGTGTAATACCTCATTTTTGTATGTAAATTTCAGTGAATATGCCTGCATATTAGTTTTTTGTAATCATATTTCTTATACTACAATTTGTTTGTATGCATGTAAATGTTGAAATAAGTATTTCAATGGGGGCCAGGATGTTTGTACCTTGTACACCCCGCTATTGTAGCGCCCCCTACAACTCATCACTTTTACGAGTTTTCTCATCCTGAGCAGACGTACTCTCCCGGTCATTCTGTCGTAGAAAGTGTTTCATTGCTTAAAGTGCCTCTTTGTGTCTAATTTACTTACTTAAAATCTATGTTAATTTGTTATTGTTCTTTACCTATGTTAATCATAATAAATATTTGTTTGTTATGGATTAAGGTTTTATTTTTCTCTCGTGAGTATTATTGATGTTAATTTTATTGTCGGCATCCCGTCACATTTAGGCCTACCGCCCCCTATTTTCAATAACGCATATAAAATAAAATATTGTTTATTGTGTTTAATAGTGCATATAAGTTGTTGTACACCGTTTTCACATTATCAATCATTTCATTTTATTAGTGTCTATACTTTTATGTTTTTAAAAATGTGTTTCATATATGCAAAATTTTGTGTAACTATACTAGATATTACTAAGATGGCACCAGAGTAGATTTTTATACAAAATTATTATCTTAATATTTGTATGATACCATGTATTTTTACTATCTTATTGTTTGATAAGATATTATTTTCCAATATATAAAAAAAATGAATACATTATCTGCTAGCTATAATACGAATCTAATATGATGAAAGTATAAGAGGAAATGTGAGCTCTTATTCTGGATGTCAGATAGACTTGAAAAAGCTATTGTTCACTTATGTTTACGGAATTTCATTTTTATCAATAAATATTTTTTAAAGTGTCATTATTGTGTTTGTTGTTATAGTTTCATTTATTTTATTGCGCTTTGATTTTAATATTCCTATCCCTTAAATATTTCTACTGTGTGTAATATGTGTTTCCAAATGATGTTATGTATTGTTTTGTACATATTGAAAATTAATTAAGTTTGTAAATGAGAGAAAAATCACGCCCGTGACTCCCTCTTAAAATTGGGATGCAAATGTAAAAATAATTAAATTACATTTAAAATTAAATTCCCTATATAGCACTTAACTTTTATTTTTCATTACATCTTCAAGTATTAAATTAATCACCCAATTACTTCTCCGAAACATATGGCCTAACCACTAAACATTCCTTATTCCAGATCATTATATTTAATAGCCCTATATGTCAGCATTAACTTTCAAGAACATATCATAAAATATGAGTTACTTCACACAGCTGGCTTAGGTGGTAAAACACTTAGATTTGGCTTCGGCGTTCTTTTTCTCTCTGTCAACGTCAGAACTTGTATAGATTTCCTCAAATAAAGATCCTTTTAAATATTGAGTCTGATTCTGGCTCGAAACATATCATATATATATATATATATATATATAAGTTCATTTAAATTAATGTGAGATTATTATACTCGAATAGTTAAGAACATATCAACAAGCATGTTCATAGACCACATTTGACTGGAAATCTCACTAACTGGAGTAAAATTATTTTCAATGATACAAACATAATATATATATATATATATACTTCTCTATATCATTTTGAGATAGTAGAATAATACTGAATATCACATAAAAACAAGAATGTTTAAATGACTTAATGAGCTTATCAGAATAAATAATATAACAGAGGAATTTTATGAGAAAATCATACCTGTTTTTTAAGATGTGCATGCAAAGTAAGTAAATAAGACATAAAATCCAGTTCTTTTCTCACATGAGCATTTTTTGCAAGTAATATTTGCATGAAAGACCAAACTTTGTGAATTTTTTCCTTGAATACAGAAAATGTTAACAAAATAAAATTAATATAAATTTTAAAAAATCATCAAAAACTGAATAAATGAAAAATTAATAAATAAAAATTAGCTGTGTTCAATTTCCTTCAAAGTGAAAAAGTTTATTAAGATTTTATTTTAATTCACATAATATGCAGTAAGACGTTTACAACTCCCAAATTATTTTCAAATATATATATATATATATATATATATATATATATATATATATAAAATTTTAAATTTAATTTGTTATTATTACAGCTTTTTTTTTTAAATTTTTTTCTTCAAATCCTAAACTAAATACAATTAGTTAACATGTTAAGCATCAATGCACCCTTTTCTGACACTTTTGTCTACAACATAAATTAATAAATTAGCCTTATCCTACCCAATAATGATATTCCTCATTCTTTATATGGCACCAAGAGTTTCAGGAACAGCAGGGGAGAAAATAAATGCTTTTGGGGGAATTTGAATTGCAGTTGACGGGCAGAATGAAAGACTATTGCTGAGTTAAAATAAATATTTAAAAAAAAAAGCTAAAAAAATTCAATTTATATACTGAACTGAGCTCAGCGGCACGACAGCCCATGATGTTAAGGCTTACTGTACCTATCTCAGTTTACATGACCTTAGGTGCCGGGGTACATTTGCAGATGTTTCCGTCAAGGGGTCAGTCTGACACGAAACCCCCAGTGCTCATTCCCAAGCAAGCAAGGTACTTATTTATCGACCCACTAGAGATGAAAGGCTGAGTTAACTTTGATTTCATTTATATAATGAATTCAAAAGAAAAATTGATTTACTGAAATAAATCTTTTATACATCTTAAGTTATCTACATCTTTTATATATTTATATATATCTTTCTTATCATATATAAGCAGTCGTGATATAAATGTAATGCTTAGATTCAATTCTTAAAATAATTTAAACAACACTACTTAAATGTATCACTTACTTTAGTATACTCCATATAATCCTTAGTATTATTTTTTATAATAAAATTACTTTAATAATTTAAATGTTCATCCCTTTTAAAAATTAAGTATGATTCACTTCATATTTTATAACACATTATTCTCACATAACAATCTTATAATGCCATCATTCTCACAATCATTTTTCATTTTCATGAAATTGGTTTTAAAAAAAATTCTATGTTGGCATATATAACATTAAAGTCATATTATACGAGTCTTTCAACTCTATTTCAAATCTGGAGTTTTTACACACAGAATGGTAATAACATATAAGGAATGATTGATTGATTGAATATTAACGTCGCACTGTTCAGCTACACGAGGGCTTTTGGCGACGGACCACGTAATTTTGAACCATGGTCAAGTGACGTGGACGACACCTGAGATGGCACCCCCTCTCCTAACTACCACACCACACCAACGGGAGAACGTTTCAGCTCTCGACAGATTTAACGTGCATCGCTGCCCTACACGGCGGGTCTTTAGTGGTACTGGGCTCAAACTCATGACATATCTGCCATGGTCCGATACCCTAACCACTGGCCATATAACATATAAGGAACAATAGATATACTTCTTTGGATGGAAGTGGCAGAAAAATTTCATGAATTAATAGTAATGAAAACATATTTAGAAATTTATGATCCACAAAAATCTATTACATCTTTAATTTCACATACATTTTACCTCAAACTCTAGCTTCTTTATTAAATGCTTCAATTTATTCATGTGAAAAATTTTTACTTTTGTATAATTAATGATATTGGCTAAATAAAGAAAATGAATTAATTTCTGCTTAAAAACAATGAAATTAAAAAAATAAAAATAACTTACTAAAGCATTTTTAGACCTTATTTCTACAGCCTTTTTAGCATTGCTTTCAAGCAATTTTGCTTGCAGATATTCAACATATAACAAATCAATCTCTTTTTTGATATTAGGAGCAGCCTGTAGGGGAAAAATCAATAATTACACAATGTAAAAATTTTGTTTAATTTTTTGATAACAATAAATTAAATAATTAAAAATAAAAATAGCTCAAAGCAAAGAATTAGTTCCCTTTCCATTTTCCAGCTGTGATATTCCCCCTTGGGAGAAAATCTCTTGGAGTATCAGCGTGAGCTAGAGGTGTAGGATTAACGGAAGAACTAGAATCATACATAATCTTAATATATCTTTATTAAGATTTTTAACTTAAGCCTTTAACAAATTAGATTATAATAATTAATGTGAGAGAGTCTACGATGGCAAAATACACAACACACAATATATATAGATAATAACGATTTAACCTAACTCGGACCACTATCAAGAATGGAATAGCCTAACCTCAATTCTAATACAATCACTGATTCTAATATTAAATAGTCAACCCTACCTTGTTGCAGTCAGAAGAATCAATCACTAATATCTTTGATGCAATCTTGTATTTATTTGTGTGCACTGGTATGCACCTTGGTTCTCTATATCTTTATCAAGTGTAACTTCTAATCACCGCCATGTATCTTTATCCAAACTTGAACCACGATCTATATTAACATTTCTCTACCTGCCATCAATTGCCATACATTGCCATCTCGTTTACTCTAAGTTCTGATATTTAAAAGCTTGTTAATTTGCATCTTTCATTCACACTTCACTTCTTGGATTTGGTTTTAAAAGAGTTGCCATTAATTCTGGCCCAAAGAACCCAAAGGACATGTTAAAGAAAAGATGCGTGAGCCCATCACACAGCTTTACTATTCAGTTGAGCCGGCCATCCAGTACAGTAGTTAGTGATGCTGACTGTGGTGCCATAGGGCCTGGGTTTGAATCCCGGAGAAAGCATGGATGTTTGTAAATGCATAGTGCCTTTGCAGCATGGGATACTCTAAATAGCCGTGGAGCTGCACGTTTCTTGTGAGGTTGGTAGAAAGGGAAGAAAGGTGGGAAGCTTCTGACCACCCCCAGGGTGTTCTCTCCCAAAATTGGTGTGGAACCGAGCCAAATCGTACTGTCACCTGCATGATGCTCAAAGCTACAGTTAACAACAGGCATACAACTAGCCCCTTGCCTTGACGAATTTTGGGGTCATGATCTAATGTTACTATTGATCAGGTGGCATAAGTAACAACAGCACCATTCAGTTGAGGTTTCAACAACATAAATGAGTGATAAAAAACAATCAAAAATATTTACTAGTATTTACAATAAAAAAACATATGCTTCAATCAATTGATAGTAACATAAAAGAGTATACTGAAATTTTTCTTTAAATTTGAGGTAAAAGATACCAAGAAACAACATATTTATCCAGTAAAAAAAATTTTTATTTAATTTTTAAGACAATCAATTCCAACAGTAAAAATATAACTCATTTTCAGTACTTTTGCCAACTTAAAATATAACCCATAATAAAACTAAAGTGTAAGTAAACTATTACTATAAAATGAGTAGCATATTATGTAGAATATTTTATCAACACTTACTTGACTGGTTTTAATTCTAGGTTGCTTTGTAGCATTTACAGAACCAACTGTTTTAACTGATTCTTCTTTTCCTTTATGTTTTTGTATTGCAGTCTTTTTAGGTGTGGTAGAAGTAGTAGGAAGGGCTATAAAAAAATTTAAAAATCAATTCAGTAAAAAAATATATAGTTAATAAATCCAAATATAAAAGTTATACTGAATCCCTTAAAGCAAAAGCAATTCTCAAAGAAATGAAATCACTAATCCAAGCTCAAATAATTTAGCTTAATTAAATCGCTCTAAAATCATTATTACATCAAATTTCTGGTCTTACACATATTTTAGACAAAAAAAATGTTAAAATACATTATATATATACCAGGTGATCAAAAAGTCAGTATAAATTTGAAAAATTAATAAATCACGGAATAATGTAGATAGAGAGGTAAAAATTGACACACATGCTTGGAATGACATGGGGTTTTATTAGAACAAAAAAAATAATAAAGTTCACAAAATGTCCAATAATTAGCATAACAAATTAAGACAAAGCAAAGATGATGTTTACAGGAAATGCTCAATATGTTCAACATCATTCCTCAACAATAGCTGCAATCTAGGAATAATGTTGTGAACAGCACTGTAAAGCATGTCCGGAGTTATGGTGAGGCATTGGAGTCGGATGTTGTCTTTCAGCACCCCTAGAGATGTCGGTCAATCACAATACACTTGTGACTTCAGGTAACCCCAAAGCCAATAATCGCACGGACTGAGATCTGGGGACCTGGGAGGCCAAGCATGATGAAAGTGGCGGCTGAGCACACGATCATCACCAAACGACCTGCGCAAGAGATCTTTCACGCCTCTAGCAATATGGGGTGGAGCGCCATCCTGCATAAAAATCGTACGTTCCAGCAGGTGTTTATCAGCCAGGCTGGGGATGATGCGATTCTGTAACATATCGGCGTACCGCTCACCCGTCACGGTAGCAGTTACAAAACCAGAATCACGCATTTTCTCAAAGAAAAAAGGCCCGATAATGAAAGATGTGGTAAATACAACCCATACCGTGACTTTCTCGTCGTGCAATTGAGTTTCCACGACAGTTCTAGGATTTTCAGTAGCCCAAATTCTGCAGTTGTGGGTGTTGACAGACCCTCGGAGCGTGAAATGAGCTTCGTCGGTCCACAACAAGTTACTCAACCAATCGTCATCTTCCGCCATCTTTTGAAATGCCCACACCGCAAATGCCCTCCGATTCACGGAATCGCCAGGTAACAATTCATGATGCCGATGGATTTTGTACGGATAGCATCGGAGGGTATGCCTAAGTGCCAACCAAACAGTAGTGTATAGAATGGCGATGTGACGTGCGACTGCACGGGCGCTGACTTCCCCGTGCATAGACGAACCCACTACAGTCTCCATTTCATCCTTAACTGTCTCAGCAGCATTCCGCCGTGTGCTCGGTCAGCCACTACGGGGTCTATCGTATAAACAACCCGTCGCTTTGAACTTTGAAATCATTCTCGCCACAGCTGCATTTGTCAACGGACCTTTACCCCTTCGAATCCTCTTCGTATGGCGATAGGAACGTAACGCTGCACTAGCACATTCCCTATTCTGATAATACAGCTTCACTAACAGTGCCTTTTCAGATAACGTCAACATGCTGTGACTGCTGGTGCAACTGATTCTCTCTCTCATGACAGCCCCTTTTGTACACAATTTTCATGCGCAGTCACTGACGTTTTGTTGTCCAGCGCCATCTGTCGGACATTTTGTGAACTTTATTTATTTATTATTTTTTTTTTGTTCTAATAAAACCCCATGTCATTCCAAGCATGTGTGTCAATTTTTACCTCTCTATCTACATTATTCCGTGATTTATTAATTTTTCAAATTTATACTGACTTTTTGATCACCCGGTATATATATATATATAAGACCTATTTTTTAAATATATAAATATCTTTTACACATGAAATGAAAAGATATTAACCTATTTGTTTCAAATGGGAGGAAAAAAGGGTTAATGAGAATTTTCCATATTTTAAAACTGCAATAAATATAACAATGGTTTTTAACCAATACAACTCAGTATGAAGATGTATCAAGAAAATTCGTGAAGATTATGAATACAATTGAATGTTAGGCACAGTTGGAATGGCAATTAAAATTAAGTTCTTTTAAATCAATCATGTGAATGTCTTAAAATTTAAATAATAATGAGAATAGAATACAGCAAAAAATATGCATGCATAAGAAAAACTATTTTTAAAAAAGCATAAAAGTTATTTTTATTAAAAATCTTGTAGTTTATTAATAAATTTTTAAAAAACGGCTTTGTTATTTATTTTATTAAAATTCAAGTGAGCAGCAGAAGTTTATTTTTAATTTTAAGCATGCCATAGGGTGAGTGAATGAGTGTTTTATTTACATTGCACCATAAAGCAACATGAAGGTATCTGCAATGGAATTCGTAATTTTGAGCCATGGTCAAGTGGCAAGGAAGACACCTGAGCTCGCACCACCCTCTTCTAACTACCACATCAACAGGGGGACATTAAGCTCTGACAGATTTAGTGTGTATTGGTCCCCTCTACATGCAAGGGAGAGAATGGGTGAACAGTACTAAAATATACAATGATTATGGTACATATATTTGTCACATTAAAATAATTATATAAAATTTCATGGAGATATTCATATACACATGGTAAATCTAGATAGAAGCATTACTAACATGTTACTAAATAAAAAATTAAGAGGTAAATGGTAAATAATATCTATAATCTAATTAAAAATTTTTTTAATATCAGTAATTAAATTTCACTTATTTTGTTTATTTCAAAGAATGCACATCAAACTTTACAGTACATTATTCAAATGCAGCCACACACACTCCAATTTAACAAATTCATTGGAACCGAACATTTTGTTCCTTAAAATGGGGTCCAAGAACATAGATTTTTCATGCTTACCTTTTGGAAATTCTGTAATAAGCAACTACACAATGCCCATAGTTAGAAATTACACACTTTTTAATCAACAGCTAAAAATACTATTAGTGAATTATTATGCACCAGTTAATTGAAAATTTTAAAATACTGAGTAATAGATGTTTGGCTATCTCTTTGATTCCTGACTCAAAAGAGTTCTTTTTTGAATTTATGCCGAGAAGAAAATACTGTGTCATTTATATCCTACTGCATAAGGTATATTTTCAGTTTCCAAACAATGTAAACCTATAAGAAATGTACCAATTTTGATAGGAGTTTCATTATCAATTTTTACTCCAGATTTACTATTTATTAGCTTAGCCAAATCAACAATTTCCTCAACTTCAGTTTCATAGATAGGCAGTCCATCATCAACTGTAGCATAATCATTCAAATTTTAAAATAACCCCTGTGTTGTAAAATGGGATGAGATAAGAAACGAATTTCCAAATTCATTTCTTATCTCAAAGCTCACATAATAGGTTACACTCATGACTTATCTGCAACTGTAAAATCTTACAATACTCTGCATCCTCTCCCATCAAAATTTGCTGCTTGTAAGAAAAGTTTTTTTCTGTTCTAGACAAAAAGGATGTGTTATTTGAAAAATAATCCAATTTTTTCTAATACAAACTATTAAAAAAAAATTTCAGCCGTTGAAATAATTTGGGGTTTATTGTTCATTAAATAGAAGTTTTTGCCTTCATTTTCATGAAGAAAAGAGAAAAATTTTAAATAAGGATTTGAAAAATTAGGGTCTGACTCTATGTATATTTTTTACTACATATGGCTAAATTTATTCATACATTCACCAAACAATACATATGCAATCCTTTTTACATAAAGAAAAGAAATAGTTTACTAGTTGCTGTGTCTCTTGAAATGATAAGAGATTCACCGAAATCGGTAATAGCAGATGCATCAATGGATGGTAGAGCATGACGACCTTCAATAGCAGGAGTGGACGAAAATTTCTTTGTACTTCCATGTTTTGGAAGTATGCTGTCACCAAGCTTTGTATTTATATTGCTTTGCAATACAGATTCAGCACACTAAAAATTTAATATTAAAAAAAATAACAAAAGACATAAGACAACAAAATTAAAAGAATATATAGTTCTTACATAAAGAAATAGTTTGATTTTAAATTAAACAGAAAAAAATACTAAGAAACATAAGATTATTGAAAAAAGATATAGTAAATTAATTTTAAAAATCTTCATAGTAAATTATGAAAACACTCTTCCATTAGAAAGTAACTCCAAATTAGCATTATTTTAAATTAAGTAAGTGTGATTTATTAAAATCTGGTGTGTTCATTTTTATCTTATATACTTCAAATGAATTATAAAAGATAAAACATCAGACTCCTAATCCAGGTCAAAAATACCTTCTTGCTTAAAGTTGTGTTTCCTTTTCTCAAAAATCTAGAATTACATTTTTGTACATCTGCATTGAATACAACCCGTCTCCTGATGCAGAATTATTTATTACTCCCTCAAGTGTTATTTTCCCAACACACATATTATACCCCTTATCACTCATGTAGTGTACCATTGCTCAAAAGCCAGAGTGAGTGAGTGAATATTAAGGTCATATTGTTCAGCTACTTGAGGGCTTTTGGCGAGAGACCTCATAATTTTGAACCATGGCCAAGTGAAGAGGAAGACACTTGAGTGCCCCCCTCTCCTAACTTCCACACCACACCAATGGAAGGACATCTGAGCTGCAATAGATTTAACATGCATCTCCCCTATGCAGCAGATTTTCAATGGTACTAGGCTCAAATTCATGATACACCAACCATGAGTCTGTTACCTTGACCACTAGGCTACCATAGCCACATTCAAAAGTCAGGAGAAATTCTTTTAATTGATGACTTCAAAAGGTAAGAGGATCCCACAAGTATAAATCAGGTTTCTTAATAAAGAAAGGGTGTGCATTATACCCAGTATGTACAGCAATTAATAAAGGGTGTTGCTCATTTAATAGGGTTATTGTAGCCATGATGGAACATATCTATTATTTAAAATCTGACTATATTTCATTACACCAGAATCAATTTTACAGCAACTAAATTTCACAACTATATTAAAAAGAATTTTATAAAAATACATACATGGATTATAATATCTATATAATAAGTTTCAAATTTACTATAAAAAATATTTCATAAATCATTACAAAATATTATTTAGGTAACTTATTAATATATAAAGAATCTTTAAGACATACTTTTAGTATACTTTTTTACACAATGATAATTTTAAATTTACAATTTTCAGAGATATACTATACTAGATTTACTTTAATATCACTGTCTTTTGAATTGGAAGCTTGACTGGAAAAATTTTTAGCAGCTTGTTTATATCTTGAAGGAACAATATATCCTACAATAAAGCAAAATATTTTTTTTAATAAAAAACTATAGTTATTGATATAATACACTGCTGGAGATATAAACATTAATTCAGCTTCAACAATTACAACTAATAGTATAAAAATTTAAGATATTTTTCAAAGTTGCACATGGTTAAATGTTTATGAAATGTAAACACTAGAACCTCCGGAGTTTTGATTACCCTTAAATGTCCACCGGTGTCATCTCGACACCGCGATATAAGATATATAAAGTAATTGTTTTAACTAAATATTTGCAAGACTACTGTTTAGCAGGGTTTAGTTTTAAAACTTTTTAATATTATTTCATGTAATTATCATATATTATGACCCTTTATATCATAAAAAACTGACGTTGACATTATGTTTTGCAAAGCTTGTTGGACCACTGCTTTGTCGCAAAACATTTCGAGTTGCAAATCTGCCAGGAACACTACTGGTTGGATTGGCCACTTATCCCGCCAAGTTTTTTCTTGCCAAATCGTAGGGTTGCTACTCCAAAACACAACATGCAAAAATGCGGCAAATTGGCAATTTTTCAAAATTTGGAATATCAGTAGTGCAGTATTCATTCTGTGCCACCCCTAGAGACATATACATCAGGATTTGCTGGAATATTATCAATTACATCTGCCCTTTCTTCAGATTCTTTGCAGTTACTTTCATTCAATATTATATCTTCATTGGAATCTAAAGTAGAGCCGATTCTTTCTCATAAAGCTCTCGCAACAAATTAGCAATTTCATCAGGGTTTAGACCTTTTCTAAGAGCCATCATTTAAGAGTGTCTTCTCTGCACTAAGTTTGAAAATCGAATGAAATTTTTTTTATCAGTAGATAAGCAAATGCTATGCAACAAAACACTTAGACACAACAATTTTAGTACAATTGCTTCATTTCCAATGTGAACTTAATAATAGGTACTGCATTCAAGGTCACAAAAATGAGCGATAGGACTTTGGGAAGTTTGTTTTACTAATTGTATATACTTATTGAACTATATTTTGTTGAACAACAGCTTTTTATAATGATAAATTGCCCTGGTTTTGAAATGACACCATTGGACGTTCTAAGTATATTTAGTTGTAAAATCCCTCCTAATTAACCTCTCTTTAGATCCCTTAAACTTTTCTGTGTAATCACCAGGGAAAATCATTAAAAGTCATGAAAAATTTTCAAATTTCCTGCAAAAATGCGGAAAGGAGAACAAAGTAAACATGCCCCTGTGTACATTTGACACTGGTGGATATTCTAGTGTTAATTTGATCTTAAAATCTAAGCACATGGATTCCTATCATTCAAATCTTTTTTAGTTAAGTTGAAATGGTTCATATTAAGTTTATTCTGATGATAACAAGAAATTCAAATGTATTTAATTCTTTTGAAAACTAAATTGTTTTGCATATGAAAATGTAATTGTAAAATATAAATCAATATCAATAAGAAGTCAAAATACAGATGTAGCTAAATTGTAAAAGACAATTTAAAAAAAAATATAGGAATTCTATTAATACCAAAATGAAGGAAAATATTTTATATGAAATATTCTAAGATTAATATGATTAATTTTTTTATTATGAGCATTCCCAATTCATATTAAATTCAGTACACTCAATTGCAAACCATTATTCCTACCATAAATAGTAAAATTTTGTTGCAATACATTTAAATACATTCTGATAATCATGGGAAGGGGGTATTACTAACTTTTATACTTCTTAAAAATGTATAGTAGCAAAAATAAATTATACTGAATTCCTGGGAGGGATATATTTCTGTAACCACAAATATAATACTTTGGCAATAATGAGGAAGTATAAATCAACCATTTTAACTAAAAAGTATCATTAAAATTTAATATGACTATTATATTAGATATTTAAAATATTAATTTCAGTGATAACAGATACATATGATATGCATGTCTGTAAAAAGTGACTATTTTGTAATGCAGTTAATCATGGTACTATTTAGAGGGAAGAGCCTAAGGCCCTGCAGATTTTTTTAAAAAAAAGTTACATATTTTATCCACATTATCTCTTTTGAAACTAAATATTGCATTCCACAAATTTCCATTTTAAAAACGTATAAAAAAATTCCTAATTCCTAAAAGTACCAAGTAAAAAATAGTCTATTCTAAAAGATTTCCCAAAAGATCTCCATGTTGTATGACTGCTATCATTCATAAAGAATTTATATGAGGATTTTCAACTTTTGTTTACGAAATTACAAGCTCTTTCAAACACTGTCAGTCAAACTTCTTCTTAATAACCTCATTAGCAATTTTACACACACAAATGAAAATAATAATTAGACATTTAGAAGATATACCTAAAATCAAATATGTCCAAGTGCAAGGAACATTCTACCTACTTTCTGCTCCTTTGAGGGCCATACATTAACTTCTAGGTCCAGCCACATTAATTATAACCATTTTGGAAAGTGTTAATTATATCCTAGGGAAGTTTTCTTTGGCACTTACTGTATTTATTTGAATCTAAACCATGCTTTTTTCCAATATTGTTGCTATTGAAAATCAGATGCAGCTTAGAATTGAAGGCAGAAAAATTAATGAGGAGAATGGGATGAGGAAATTGAACATACTGACAGTTAGAGCAGTTTCAGGTTCATGTATGCTTTTAAAAGTTATTGCATTTGAGCATGCACCAGGATGGTTTTCATTATTTTTTTTAAAATTACACCTGTCAATGTCTTTTTGGACATAAGGCATCTTGCAGTCCAGTACAAAATAGGGTTTTCATTATTAACTGTATATTACAATATTTGCAGAAGGTTATTTATTTGGTGAAAATGGTCTACTGGGTAAATACATCGATACTCATTATCATAGTAATTTTACATTAAAGATGCAAGGGAAGAAAAGAAAATAACCATGAAGAGAATTTGAGGGCTTTCATTTAATTGCATAATTTTACTGACAAAAGGGGCTTTACTTTGCCAAAATATGCCAATTATTCATTAATTTACTAGTTACCAAGTACATCTTGTAAACAGTTACAAATATACATGTAATATAATAGGTGAAAATGTAATATCAAACATACATCAATACAAGAATAGAAAAAGGGAAGAAAAATGCAAGAACTGGTTGACAAAGAGCAGTCTGAAAAAAAAGGAGGGGGAATATTAAAGCATATTGCAGATGTCTCATCCACATTTGCTACAGATAGTAAACCCCCTGAGAAAGAAGAAAATTCCAAAGTGTTTAAGCCCTGTACTCATTTAAAGAAGGTAAACCACAGAAAAAATCATCTGGGTAAAGAAACAAGCTGTAATTTAAGTCTTAGAAGAAATTTTTGAAACAAAACAAAAAATATATATTTCACGATTGTTCCCATTTTTTTTTTTTTTTTTTGAACAATTAAAAAAAAAAAAATTTAACCGAATTGGTAAAGCACATTCCGCATAAAATCAAAGTATAAACAATATTAAGATTTGTTAAAAACAAAAGTAACAATTAGGAAGAAAAGAAAATCAGAATATGTACCTTTACAAGGTTTTTTCTTTGCCTCTTTATTACTTTCTGATGACATTTTTTTATAAATCAATAAACTATCAAGTAACAGTTAGGACTTCAATTATTTCTTTGTATTTCTAGAGGCACATCAATTATTTCTTTAGATAATTATATTTAGCGATTTCAACACAAAACTTGCAAGTTCACATCGAAACTGCGATAAATCACATACAATTGATTGATTGAAAGGTTGAAGGGGATATAGTGCAACACACAGGCTAATCACATACAAAAATATACAAACAAACGCGCCTTTCAATTCTTTTGTTGCCAATTCTACAAAACAAATTTTATAGTTTGATAAAAAAAAATTTCTGAACAATTTGTCACACGGCGTCTAGTGTTTTTTGACGAAATCAATGATCACAATAATCTATATTGCTTATTGTTTATCAAATTACATGTAATCTACATCATATCAAAATACATTATCGCCGGCTGGGTGGCTTGTCGATGGCCTTCTGTACCTAAGATTGCGGGTGCGACCCCTGCCAAAGTCGATGGATTTTCGTGATGTAGAAAATCAACAGCATCCATGCCGTATAATTATACGGCATGAAAAAGATCTTTCGAGTGTTCATTTGGCTTGGATGCTCTCTGCAAAATTAAATTCCTAGGTACAAATTTCGCATCGGCAGAGCTCAGGGGCCTTCCTCTGGGGAAGAAATAGGGCGTCAAAATTACTTGAGGTGATTGGTATCGCCTAAAATGGTGCCGCACTTAAAAGTGATACAAGTTCTTGGGGAATGTACTAGGTCTGCAAAGGTAGAAATACCAATATGCAGCTCCATTAAGAAAAAAAAAAACATTATATAGACTTGTAAGATTCGCCCGGAAGTTTAAAATTCTTTATAGGTGACGCGGCCATCGAGAGGAGAGAGACTTGGAGCGGAACGAGGAGAGAAAAAAGTGAACATGGCGGAGCGAGAGGACATGGGAGAATGAGCGGAATAGTTGGCGAAGATAGTAACAAAATGGTGTTAATAACTTAAAATCAAATGTACGTAGTTAGTTTTCTTGTTATGTTGGTTTGTGTTGTGTGTGGCTGTCTTTGGAATAAAACTCTTTAGCCATTAAAGAAGTAGTGACGTTATTGTACCTGGATTTTGGATAAAAGTTGGAATCTTCATGAAACAAAAAGAACCTACAAAATTCCTTATTGGCGCAGTCGGCAAAATTTTAAAGATTTCATCGAAGCTCCAGGTAAGAAAGGGTGGTCCACACTCACAAATTAAAGTTATTATTGTATGTATTGTAATGTAAAGAGTGCATTATCAGGTTGAATCCTAGGAGGACCCACTTTTGGTCGCCAAATTTTTTTGTCGCCAAATTTTGAGCGATAAAGGTTACAATATGGTAACCCTTCCATTTCATCGAAAAATTTGGATTTTCAAATCACCTAAAAAATGGCAACCCTAAAAAAGTACAACGTTTTTCGCCTTTTCCGAAAAAACGTCATTTTGACATTTGACTTCGTTTGCTCTCCACCGGTTGTTGTTAAGTTCACCGGCGTGTGAAAGGAAATTAATTGAAAGTGAGGCTACGACAGGTTTCTTTGTACTCCTGGGCACAAAGGGGAAGAAAGAGACATTAGAATGGTGTATGAAAGCTAATTTAATTGCTTCTCGTTATGAATGTCCGAGGTTTAAAAAAAATATGCGTTTGTAGGAACGGTTGACGGCTACGAATGGCGTTGCCGCAACCAGTCGAAAGATAATCGCCACGACGTTGTTCGGAGTGTGAGAAAGGGCACTTGGTTTAGCGAAAGCAAACTTGCTATAATAATTATCTTGCGTTTGACCAGATATTGGTTTGGCAAGAGCATGAATGCGTTCGTGGTGAATGACTTGAAAGTTAATAAGAACAGGTCACAAGTTGGTGGATGACAATTTTCATGAATTCCTTGCATCCATCGCAAGGGTGTATCCACCAACGGAACATGACGAAATGCAAGCGTAAGGTAAGTGCCTTTTTAAAATTTTTTAAAATGATTGATTTCATGTATTTCTTCAATTTTATATTTGCGAAACGCCCCTTTCGTTCTTTTTTAAAAATGTAAATCATGTTGTACACACTGGTTTTAGAATGCTTTTTAAAATGAATTTCATTGCTTTCTCCGTTTTTTCTTTATATAATGATTAATTTAATGTATTTATTCGTTTTCATCTTTGCGAAACGCCCATTTCATCCCCCGCTGACGCATGCGCTTCCCAAGAGTTTTTCGTCATTGACGCCTTTTTGAAAACCTTCAATTTGGCGCTTTTTGGCGAAAACTTTTTGGCACCAAAAACAGCAGTGGGTCCTAATAGGATTTTACCGCATTATCAATAGCTGTAGTTTTTTGGAATAGATGATATGTTATTGTAGTAAAAGTAAAATAAGTTACAGTTTAACTTATGTATGTTGATTCATTAGAAACCCCAGGGTAAGAAAGATTAGTCGGGTGAGTCATTATAATCATTAAATGATCACCACGAGAAATATTTTAGTTTTCCGTCAGAGAAGACGTTGTTCGGCGTGAGTCATTATAATCATTAAATGATCACCGCGAGAAATATGTAGTTTTCTGTCATAGAAAACATTTTTCTAATTAATGGTATCATCTATTCCAAGAGGTAAAGGTATATTTGGGTTTCATCAGAAACATTATTGCATATTGGATATATATTTTTATTGAACATCAGTTCAGATAATTATTGTGTTTCATCAGAAACATTATTGCATATTGATATATATTTTTATTGAACATCAGTTCAGATAATTATTGTGTTTCATCAGAAACATTATTGCATATTGGATATATATTTTTATTGAGCATCAGTTCAGATAATTATTGTGTTTCATCAGAAACATTTAAAAAAATAATTACATATATAATTCTATTGAACACCAGTTCAAATAATTAGTGTGTTTCACCAGAAACGTTACGAAATATTGGTACATATTATTTCTTTTTCTATTGAACATTAGTTCATGTATTGTTTGTGTCAAATCTGAAACTTTGGAAAGTATTAGAATACAACTATATCTTTAACTGAACATCAGTTTATATAATTGTTGTGAAAAGTATAAAATTTTGTTGAGTTTTAAGTATATTAATGACTAGAAAAGAAAGAAAGTATGTTTTAATTCATACCTCAACTTGATGAATGATTGGTGGTATTAAGATATTGCTGAATTATATATATAAATCAAATGTCATTTAAGCAGAGTATCTAAGTAAAGGATATATATATTGTTTTTTTAATGTGAAATGTACATTAATTGTTGAAAGATTTATTCATTATTTCACTCGATTGCATAATATTTTTTTAAAGAAGAGAATTGATCATATATTCATTTCCTTTCTGTACGCGTATGACTCATGAAAATACGATTTTAACCATTGCTGAGTAAAGAAAAAAAGTGAGTGATTGCTCAAGGCCATAAGCTGAAGTGTGTTTTTTTATTATTAGAATAAAGTGTAATAACGTATTTTTTTTCTCTTTTGAATACGTTAAGGAATATTATGTCTGCCAAGTAGAACTTGTATTTATGAGTATATTTTTTTTAAGTATCTGATATGTCAAATATGATTACTAATGATTTTTTTATTTTGGCTAAAAGGTTGATTTTCTTTTATTTTTATTTGGATTTATTTTGTTAAAAGGATATAAACGCAGATATTTTTTTTAATTGTTATGATTTATGATGATCTTTGAATTACGAATTTCGAAAAATTGAGATATTACTTTATGCAGCAGAAATCTTATTATTATTGTAGTAATAATATTTAGTTTAATTTAATTTTGGACTTTCATATGTGCTAAATTTATCATCCAAGATATAAATTTGCAAATTTTATGCGGAAGAAATACAAAACATTTATTTTTTTAAAAAATAAGATCCACCTTGATTAATTAAGCATACTGTTGGGTTTTGAAATTAGAGTGCAGCGACCTTACAGCTCAACATAACGACTCCAAAACTGAACTGAATTGATCTGTTATTATTGTAGCGTGCCTGATTCACCATGTGTTGTAGTTTTTAGAAGTTTACCTCTTAATTGCTCATTTAATCTTTAAAGTTAATAAATGTTTATTGTTATTTAATTCAACCGTGTTGTAGTGAAGAATGCCTAACCACGCAACGCGGCAGTGGTGACCCCTTTAGGACTTAAAAACACGTAAGCTATTCTGTTCTACTGGCGAATACAATACAAATTCTTCTACTACGGATGATCAGTACGTAGCGAAAGATTTTTTTTTCTCCTTCTCCTCAAGGCCACTTGAAGCATCTGCTCGGAGATTCGTTTCGCTTCCTGCTTATTCAACAATATGACTAGTGAAACCGTTGAAGTCGTTCGTATTGCGTTGCGGCTGCCGCCGTTTTGGAAATCCAACGTTCGTCTATGGATTGCGCAATGCGACCATGCATTTACATTCAGTGGTATCTCCAGTGATGATACTTAAGTATTCTGCTTTGGTTGCGAACCTGGATGCTGAAACTCTCTCCTACGTGTCAGACATTTGTGTTAAGCCCTCGAACAGTGACAAATATCACACTCTCTCACAGCGGCTCATCACCCAATTTAGCGACTCGGAGACTCAAAAAATTAAGAAACTGCTTACTGACCTTCAGCTAGGAGATGAGAAGCCCAGCCACCTGTTGCGAAAAATGAAAGAGCTGTCTAATGGCCAACTCAGAATGACTTTCTGCAAAGTTTGTGGCTTCAAAGAATGCCACCACATATCCAGACTGTTTTGTCTGCATCCTCAGAGCCTTTGGATAAATGGCTATCATCGCTGATAAGGTTTCTGAGGTTGTTGGTGCGTCCTCGACTATCTGTGCGGCCAAAACTGTTCCTCCACCATCCCAGTCATCTTCATGCAGTGCTCAGCCAACCATGGACTCTCTCGCCAGGCAGATCAAGAGCTGTCTCTACAAGTTGCTGAACTGACAAGAGAGCGCAATTCTTCTCGCCACCAACGATATAGTTCTGACCGCCGGAGATCACATTCACGCTCTAGAGTGTCAATAGAGGAAGTGGCATCTGCTACTATCATCGCCGTTATAAAGAGCAGGCCTGCAAGTGTGTTTCACCTTGTGCATTTGTGCAAAAAACGAGTAAGCTCTGTCATAGCTGGAATGGCAGAGCCCTCGAAACATACCAGCCGGTTATTTTTATTAGACCGCAAGTCTGGCCAGAAATTCCTCATAGACTCTGGAAGTGAAATCTGTGTCATCCCACATTCTCCAACTATGAATAAATCACCTCAGTCTAACTTCTCCCTTATTTGCTGCTAATAATACCAAAATTCCAGCCTATGGTATGGTCCGTAAAGAACTGAACCTGGGTCTGAGGCGACCTTTTATCTGGACTTTCATAATTGCTGATGTATCATCTCCTATAATTGGTGCTGATTTTCTAAAAAGCACTTCAACCTTTTAATCGACCTTAAGAAAAAAGGTTGGTGGATGTGGAAACTTCTCTTTTCACTTCTTGTGTTTTTCAAATATTGTACAGCCCTCACAATCCTCACTGTAGATGCAAACATTAGTTTTAAAAACATCTTACCGGAATATCCAGACCTCAGCAACCCTTCTTTAATTTCCAAATCAGGATCACATGGCACAGTCCACCATATTATTACTACTGGCCCACCAGTCACTGCCAGGCCTAGAGAAGGCTACACCCTAAACTGTATGATGCAGTGAAGGTAGAATTTGAATTTCTTCTTGCTCAAGGCATTATTAGACCTTCCAAAAGTCCCTGGAATTCTCCTCTTCATGTTGTGCCCAAATCTGACTCTACAGTTAGACCTGTTGGGATTACAGGCAGCTGAATTCTGTTACTGAGTTCGACAGCTACCCCATGCCTTATTTGAATGACTTTGCTCATGCACTACATGGCAAGAAGATATTTTCCAAAATAGACATTTTTAAGGCATTCCACCAAATCCCTATAGCTGAGTGTGATATTCTAAGACAGCTGTAACAACTCCATGGGGTCTTTACGAATATACCCATTTGTGTTTTGGCCTTGTGAATGCACCACAAACCTTTATGCGATTCATGCATGAAGTACTAAGAGGACTTCCTTTTTTGTTTTGTCTACTTGGATGATATTTTGTGTTACTCGGAAAATGCTGAGGAGCATCGTTCTCACTTAAGAACTATTCCAAAGACTGAGCTCATATGGTTTAAAACTAAATATCTCTAAATGTGTATTTGGTGTGACTGAACTCATTTTCCTTGGCCACCTTATCACTCCCTGATGGCATTAAGCCATTGCCTGACAAAGTTCAAGCAGTTCTTGATTACAAACAACCAGAGACTGTTGGCTCTCTGAGAAAATTTTTAGGACTGTTAAATTTTTATAGACGTTTCTTTCCCAAAGCAGCTGAACAACAGTATCTTTTAAGTGAATTTTTAAAGGTTCTAAAGGTAAGAAGGACTCAAAGCCTTTAAACTGGTCTTCTGAGGCAATTACAGCATTTCAGAGGTGTAAACAAGCTCTTGCTGATGCTGCACTTGTTGCTCATCCTTCACCTTCTGCCCCGCTTGCTCTTCATGTGGACGCCTCCCTGATTATGCCATACAGGAGTGCACTTCACCAAGTTGTGGACTCCTGAGCTACAGCCATTGGCTTTCTTTTCCAGAAAAACTTACTTCATCTGAAAAGTCTTACAGTGCCTACGACCGTGAACTCCTTGCTATCTACTCGGCTATCCGACACTTTCGGTATATGCTGGAAGCTAGAGATTTCACAGTGTTTACTGACCACAAGCCCCTCACTTATGCTTTTAGGCAAAAAAGTGACAAGTGTTCTCCACGGCAGATCCGTCAGCTGGATTTCATCTGACAAGTGTTCTCCACGGCAGATCCGTGAGCTGGATTTCATCTGACAAGTGTTCTCCACGGCAGATCCGTCAGCTGGATTTCATCTGACAAGTGTTCTCCACGGCAGATCCGTCAGCTGGATTTCATCTCTCAGTTCACCACAAATATTGTACACATTCCAGGATCTTACAATATTGCTGCTGATGTTCTCTCGTGTTTCTGCAATCACCTTCCCAAGTCAAATTGACTACGACTGTATTGCTGAGACACAACAGACTGATCAGGAGCTTCACACCCTAATAGCATCTGGAACTTCCTTGGAACTCAAAAAGGTAACTTTTCCCAATTCGTCTACTGAAATTATGTGTGATCTATCAGCGGGCACAGCCAGACCCTACATCCCAAAACAGCATCGCCAAGATGTTTTCTCTGCTATGCATAATTTATCCCATCCTGGCATACGTCGATCAGTGCATTTGATGAAGCAGCGTTTTGTTTGGCCATCAATCTCATCAGATGTAGCTAAGTGGGCAAGACACTGCCTAGCTTGCCAAAAATCAAAATTCATCGTCATACTAGATCACCTCTTTCATCATTTCAAGAACCTCCCAACGTTCTGATCATGTTCATCTGGATCTCATTGGACCTCTACCTCCATCAAATGGCTACACTTATTGCCCTGACAATGATTGACCGTTTTCGAAATGGCCAGAGGCCCAACCTCTCAAAGACATAACTGCTGAGACTGTGGCTGAGGCCTTCTTTTCCTCTTGGGTGTCTCGCTTTGGAACTCCTGCAATTCTCACAACTGACAGGGGCAGGCAGTTTGAGTCCTCTTCTTCAAAGCTCTTAGCAAAACTACTTGGTGTTCAGAAGTGTCGTACAACTGGATACCACCCTCAAGCTAATGGGATGATCGAATAATTGCACCGCCCATTGAAAGTGCAATCAGTGCCATGCTACTGAGCGTTGGACAGAAGTACTCCCTATCATCTTACTTGGTCTACGAGCTTCTCTTAAAGAAGATATTCTGTGTACCCCAGCGGAATTAGTTTTTGGAACCACTATTCGACTGCCGGGGGAGATGTTTGACTCTTCCAAGCCAGACGATGATGTTGTGAATTTTTGTTTTCGAAACTTAAGTCTCACATGCAATCACTTCACCCTAAAAACCACCAAAACACCATGGCAAACGTCCAGTTTTTATCCATCCAGTAAGGACTGTTGGAAGCAACACATGTTTTCTTCGCCGGAGACATGTTACGTCGTCCACTTCAACAACCCTATGATGGCCCTTTCAAAAAGTCTTACAAAGGAAGGATAAAAGTGTTTTCCTTGACATCAATGGTAAACGGTATCTGTATCTATTGATAGATGCAAACCTGCCTTCTTTCTTAACACTGAGGACTTTACAACTACCTCAAACCAAGAATGAAAACTTGCTACTGTGGAACCTAATGCAACAGCTTCAACACCTGCTACTGTGGAATCTGATCCAACAGCTTCAACGCCTACCCAGCCATCTACACGTTCTGGTTGCAAAGTCCATCTTCCAACTAGGTATCGTTGACACTGGAAGGGGAGTATGCAGCGACCTTACAGCTCAACATAACGACTCCAAAACTGAACTGAATTGATCTGTTATTATTGTAGCGTGCCTGGTTCCATGTGTTGTAGTTTTTAGAAGTTTACCTCTTAATTGCTCATTTAATCTTTAAAGTTAATAAATGTTTATTGTTATTTAATTCAACCGTGTTGTAGTGAAGAATGCCTAACCACGCAACGCGGCAAGAGTGTTATTGATTGATTTAGGATAACTATAGTAAGAGGCGAGATGGCATTTTTAGGAAAGGGATCAAAAGTAGACCTGCAATATATGGCTACGGAAATGGGAGTTGAGGATGTCCTTGGGATGAGAGTGTTTGAGTTGAGAGTTGCTATCTTAAATAGTAAAGACTTCGACGAGGAGTTTTGTAGAGAATTTTTAAACACTCTTATAGAGGAACACGAGAGAAAAAGAAGAGATGGAAATAGCGGAAAGGAAGAGACGGGCCGATTTCAAGCAGAAGATGAGGGATATGGAAATGGAGTTCGAAACCCAGAAAAAACTAATCGAGTTGGAAGGAGAAGGCCATTTAGCAATAGCCTGCCTAGACATAGAAGTGTCCACAGATAGAGGCAACTTGGAAACGAAGTGAGATCCAACCTTAGCAGTGAGACCAGACTCAAGGTTGAAGTGGAGGATAGACTCAAGGCTGATGAGGAAGCCAAAGCAGTGGAGGAAGAGCGGAAGATGGAAAAAGAAAGAAGAATGAACGAAATAATAGCTTTGGAAGAAGAAATGAGATTGAAGAAAGAAAGATGGCTTGTGGAAGAGCAGATGCGGCATGTTCAAGAGGAACGTAAAACCAGCATGAAAGAAGAACAGAAGTGTTTACCAGAAGAAAGATGTAAAAGAATGAACGAGCAAAACCAATTGTTAAATGAAGAGCAGAAAAAATTGTCAGATGAAGATATGGAGGTAACCCAAGCAATCGAGAAGGTTCTTGTGTCTAAAGGTGAACAAATTCAGACGCGTAGTACGGATCAATATGCCGTAGCACAATCTGTTGTTGTGGAGAAAAAAAAGGAAGAAATATCAGTTGATGTGATAAAGGATAAAGATGAGAGTAATCCCGTAATCCTTAGCAAAGAGCGAATTGACTTTGATGAGGATGAAATTGAAGAAGAAAAACTAAAATTGCCTAAAAGAAAACGCAAAAATTTAAGCAGAAGGACAGTTGCCGAATTACAACAAAAAGTGAATCTAAAAGCCTCAAGCAACATGGTACTTATACCCCAGCACTGGAGTCTTAGACGCGAATATTCGCAGGACAAAAGTGGAATAGGAAAACTTGCGTGGAAACTGACGGATCGAAGAAAATCGAAGCACCAGGAAAAGAGTTCGACTTAAATTGAGACCACAAGACAATATCTACCGGGACGGGTAGGTTAGGGGTGAAACCCGACACCTAGACTTTAAGATCGTTGACCCAGCGTGGATGAAGCAGGGAGTTGCACGTAAATTGAGGGAGAGTGAAATAGAATTTCAGAAACGTTGTTCTAAACGACGTGCCAAACCGAAAGTGACCGTTCGGGGAGATAAAGCCTCGCCTCGCTTATATTGGGACTGAGGAAAGAGGAGTAGCAGAGACATAATCATAATGTATCTTTACTCTTATTAATGTTTTTGTGTGTTAATATTGTATATGGTAACCGTCATATTCGGTTAAAAGTGAAATTTTCATAGTGTATTTGGAAAACGTCTATTATTGGTTGATTAATGTATGAATATATTGGAGAAAAATGAATCCTTATTCTTATTAATTTTTTTTGTTAATGTTGTATGTGCATATATGGTAACCGTCAGATCCGGTTAAAAGTGGAATTTTCATAGTGTATTTAGAAAACCTTTATTTTTTATTGATTTATGTATTAGCTGTTTTGGAGTATAACGTATACTTATTCTTATTATTGGGTTTTTGTTAGTGTTGTATATGCATATATGTCAAATGTAGTTTTCATTTAAAAGTGGAATTCCCATAGTTTGCTAGGAAACCGTCTATCATTGACTTATTTACGTATTTAGCATATTTTTACCTGTGTACTCTTAGAACTAATTAAAGAATGTTATTGAGTAGCTTGATATTCATCGTAAGATAGTGCACTCTCTCTTTAACTAAGGTTTAGAAATTATGTGTGTGTGTGACTAACCTTTCTGGTAGCACCTGGTCATTGAAGATGACGCATGTGCTTCTGTTGGTGGGGCATGTAAGATTCGCCCGGAAGTTTAAAATTCTTTATAGGTGGCGCGGCCATCGAGAGGAGAGAGACTTGGAGCGGAACGAGGAGAGAAAAAAGTGAACAACATGGCGGAGCGAGAGGGCATGGGAGAATGAGCGGAATAGTTGGCGAAGATAGTAACAAAATGGTGTTAATAACTTAAAATCAAATGTACATAGTTAGTTTTCTTGTTATGTTGTTTTGTGTTGTGTGTGGCTGTCTTTGGAATAAAACTCTTTAGCCATTAAAAAAGTAGTGACGTTATTGTACCTGGATTTTGGATAAATGTTGGAATCTTCATTGAACAAAAAGTACCTACGAAATTCCTTATTAGACTCAATTCATCTGACGTCATAATCACATGACAGTATGCTTAGCAAATAGCCATGTGTTTTATTCGACTCAGTAATTTGACAGCATTTTCAGTTTTATCTACTATCACATAAATAAAGGAAATCATTTCTTTCCTTTAACTTGAGAAAAAAATACAATTTTTATTTTCATGTATTACTGATAGCTTTATAAATATATATTTTTAAAATTTCACATTAATATTTCTTTATTTTTATTACAAAATTACAATTTGTAAATTCTCAGAACATCTATCGCTAAACTGTTACTTAGCTATGGATTCCGGTCGTCGAAAACACCTATCGCTAAATTAAATTTGTATGGATCGATTCCTGTCGCCAAAAACTGAGATCACCAAGCTTCGCCCTCCCCCTTTGTTTTACACTTTAACACTTAATTTTTAAGTATAAAGGATTTTGTTTAATTGAACGATCTATAATTTTTTTTTGAAACACAATGTAGACCGCAAACTAATTACTAAACTTAAAAGTTTACAAAAACACAAGGTCAAAGAACTGAAGTATAAACTATCTTTAAATCTAATATTGCAAGCTAAAACTATGTATATATTTAATAACTATACGAAAAGCGAAAGACTAGAAAATATATTAAATATACTTGAAGTACTAAAACACTTTAAAAAATACAAAATTTGAATGCAAGCAAAATCGACGGTTAGCACACAACCATAAGTGTAATGCGATTAGCTGCTATTGTTTATTTGATAATCTCGGGGCAATCGCTAAACGATAGCAGCGCCCTCTGGTGAAGAATCAATCTCATTCCTATTGCCGAGAGATATATTATTGCACACGAACCACAGCTCAAAAATACGAGGTACCTAGTTAAAATTTAACTTTACCTTCTCATCATAATTAATATAAGAAATAGAAAATAATATTACACAAAAATTAATTCGATATCAAAAATATTAAAACATACAATGAAAAAACCAACTGATCTTCTCTAAGGGCAGGAAACCTTTATAAATCAACGTGCCATATTTGCTAAAGAAATGCTAAATGAGGTATACATTTGCCGTCAAATAATTTTGACTTATGATTATTGGGAAAATAATAAAACTAAATACTAACAACACAAAACTATTTATTTACTACAGAAAAATACATTTTGCATTTTATAGTAGTAAATTTTTTAGTTCAACGTGTAATTCAAATTATATACAGTAAAATTTATGTGGTTTCTGCTGTTGCAGATTAGATGACAAATAAATTATATTAGGATTGGGTAAGATGTTACTTTTAGCAGAATGCATGCTGAATTGGAGTCATCTGCCAAATAGTTTCTTAGCTAGTCTTTAATGTTATTTATCTCTGAAAATAATTACTCGTAGGCATAGGTCGATAAAAATATGAACAAAATAG
The DNA here is from genome assembly GCA_019973935.1 of Trichonephila clavipes. Lineage (NCBI taxonomy): Eukaryota > Metazoa > Arthropoda > Arachnida > Araneae > Nephilidae > Trichonephila > Trichonephila clavipes. The sequence goes on from BMAU01000078.1 coordinate 820,606, forward strand.
TATGAGTCTGCTTCTTCAAGCAGTTAAACGTATCTGGAATCGAATTTAATGTTTCCAAAATTTCGTTACTGGCATTTTTACTTATATTTCTTGTTAATCTTTCTGTTTCAATCAATTCTAACTTTTTCCTTGTTTCAATAAATTTTTGTATCCATATTTAACTAGACTAGAAATCAATAAGTTGCATTTCAAATTCTTCACTTTCCAACGTCGAATTGGGGCAAATTTAGTTTATCAAATGATGTCACATCAGGGTACATAATAAACTCAAGCGTTTCTGATAACTCTTTAAACTGTGAAAATCTCATTGAAAATTCCTTGATTGAAGAATCAATCGTAGTTGATCGGTGGCGTGCCCAAAATATTGTGCCACCTGTCATCTTAATGGCACGATGCCAATGGTTCGCTTTCCCTGTCTTAGGGCAAGACTACAATTGAAGAGTGGTAGGGAGAGCAGCTAATTGGATAGAAAAGTTACATAAGTAATGTGCTTTCCGCCTTTAAGAAAGAGAAATAGACACGCAGCACTGGTTGGTTTTTTATGAACTTCACCAGGTATGCAACAGCAATTCCGGAGATACTAATAGGTGATTAAGAGAACTAATGAATTAAATGTCATGAATATCGTGGAAATGAGGTATTAGATTATGCGATAAAAATAAATTAATTCACTGCTGATTCGTGAAAAATTGAATAATAAATGTCTCTAAAGGCCATGTTGAGTAGATAGACATGACACAGAAACAGGATCCGATTCTTGCTGCCATCTTTGGTAGAGATTGCAAACTAAATTGGCAATAATTATTTTAATTCAAGAAAATGAATTATTGAGAAGAAAGAGATTAATATAATATAAATTACCGCACCACTTAACCGAAGCAAAAAATGATTCATTTGTGAAACAATATTTTTAGTGGAGGTAAAGACTTGTGTTGAAATTTAGATGGGGAGAAAATAAATCAAGAAAATATCAGGAACTTTTCTTAATCCTTTTAGGACATGGAAGTACTGATATTGGTGATCTAGCGCAGCTCTGGTCCTTTTTGCAGCACTTGGAACTTTGCTATCAGAAGCAGGGATAACTCAAATAGATTGATTATGAATTTGGGCAAAGCAATTAAGGAATTGTAATTATTGTTTTTAATGACACCCATAATTAAGACAATTTTCGGATCCTTACACAAGACTTCGTTTCTTACAAACCAAGGAGCATAGACTATTTTCCAGAGTTGTTAATTTTGAAAAAACGTGCAGTTTTTCGAAGAGGCTTACTGCAGCTTAGGCTCAGACTGGAAACACATACAGCAGAATTAGTCGAAGGAATGACTTATAGAGCAGAAGCATGTGCCTGATATTATCGCACAATATTTACAAATCTGCAGGCAACTTCTAGATTGATTTATTGTTTCAGTTCCTTGAAGATATACAAGAGCCTTTTGGGTACAAACCTCGTAATTATGATCCACGGTCAAGTAACGAAAATGACATTGGTGGAACCCACCTGGGTTCCACCCTGGACACCAAAATTAATTTGAGGCAAAGAATCACTAAGAGCCATTTGTATAATAAAAACTTGTATTTATTATCTTGATTCAAATATCAGAAACTCTAATAACATATAATATTTCTATGTTACGTCAAACAAAAGGGATTTACCTTTAATATTAAATTAAATTACGAATTATGAAATTAATCAATAATTACGCGTAAGATCAAATAATGTCTACCGAAATAGGAGGTCCTAGAAATACACGTAATTCGAATTATTAGCTTTCATTAACTTAAACTAATTTTATTAAACTAGCGATTGCTTTAAGCGATAATAAACTATATCATATCATCTGGCAATACTTTGGTATCTTCAAAAGATTCCTTCGTAGATTTCTAATAGTAGCTCTTCGATATCGTAATCCAATTGAATCCTCCAAACTTGAGGCTACTGCTGCTGGCTCAAAAGCCTTCACCCTTGCGAGCTTACAACGCTCTACTTAAATACCCTATCTACTTTGCATATCCCGTTCGTTTTTTGGAGTTGATTGGAAATATACGCGAATTTATAATCCCCCAAAAGACGCCTAAGAATATTAGTGGAAAGGTTCCGTACAGATTTGTCACAACGTTTGAGTGTACACTCAACTTTTCAAGCTTCCACACCACACCAAGGGCTGCGGTAGCCCAGTGGTTAAGGTATCCAACCATGGCAGGCATGTCATTCAGGTTCGATCCCCAGTACCACTAAAGACCCGCCGTGTAGGGCAGCGATAACGTTAAATCTGTCGAGAGCTGAAACGTCCTCCGTTGGTGTGGTGTGGTAGTTAGGAGAGGGTGCCAGCTCGGTTTGTCGTCCACGTCACTTGACCATGGTTCAAAATTACGTGGTCCGTCGCCAAAAGCCCTCGTGTAGCTGAACAGTGCGACGTTAATATTAACTCACTCACTCACCCACACCACACCAAAATTAAATCCTATGAACAAGTTCTATCACAGAGCTTTTCTTTTCCCGATCACAGTCAAAACATCATTGCTTTGCATGTACTTTTAAATGGAAAAAATTTTAATTTTTCTAAGATTTCCTTAAAAAAAATTTTCATTCTAAAATGAGCAGCAGGAGAATGAACGAACTTTGAATTCTTTGTTCCGAATTTAGATGCAAAATAAGAACCAGTACAAATTTATAATCTTACATTAAAATTACTGCTTTCCTTCAAGTCCATCTAGAAGGCTACAATGGGAGACTACTTTGCAACAGAAAAATCTGAACGCGTTTTAGAGGTAAATCCTTACTTTGTACTAAGCATTTTGTTACTGGTTTGATTAAAATAATATTATTCAAGTTTTCTTTTGTTAATAGGTTATACAAAAAATAATAATAGTCTGAGCACAAATATATTTAATCAAGGGAAGGCCTTTGGTTCACTGTATATAATTTTTTACTGTTTTATTTCTCCATTAAATATAGGAATTTGTATTTTAAAATAATAGGTATTTGCTATTTAATTAATGCTATTTATCTTTGAATCATAAGTTGATTTCAACACACATTAAAAGTAGGCTTCCCAATAATACACTCTACAACAACAACACAAAAAAAAAAAAAAAACGACGCACCAACAACGAGGTTGTCCGATAGAACAAAAATAGGTGGGTAGAAAAGGTTATGTACAGAAGAAAAATGATTAAAATTTCAGAAAAACTGAATGATTTATTTCAGAGTTACATAGTTACAAAGTAACGAGCTCAATAAGATGTTGACCCACCTCTAGCCTGAAGGCTAGCTGCCGAACGACGTGACATAAGAGTGACAAATTTCTTTACCAAATTTGCTCCGGTGTGGGGTCGATGATCAACATGCCGCTTTGAGATGCAGTCGCCTTCCATCATATTTCAGACATGTTCGGTGGAAAGTCTGGCGATTTGGATGTAAAAGAAGTGTTTGACAAGCTGTAAGATAGTTCATAGCAACACACACATGCCATATGCGGTCTGGCATTATCTTGCTGAAAAATAAGGCTAGGGTATTTTCAAAGGACGGTAGCAAAACAGTTCTCAGAAAGTCATCAACGTACTGCTGTGCTGTAAGTGTGTGCCTCTAATGACGACAAAGGTATCTGGCTGTCCAAGAAAATGGCACCCCAGACCATAAATCCAAGCTTGAGGGTCAGGTGGACCATGCAGTAAGGAAAGCAAAATCAACACGCTGCTTTCTGGGCGTCTCCAGACACGTTTTCGATTATCGTTAGGGCACAGTTGGAAGCGGGATTCGCTAAACACTATACGTCTCCAGTCGGCATGATTCAAACTGATCGAAGGCCAAGCACAACAACTTTTCTATGGCAACAGTTTGCAGGCGTAAGAAACGGCAGGTTGAGTAGCAGTCGGTACGGGCTAAAATTTCGCTTTATCAATCGTCTGTGAATTGTCATTCTGGACACTTGTGTGCGGGTCACATGTCTGATGGTTGATAACGATAAATAAGGTGCTGTGACAGCTGACTAACAATCAATATGTCCTCCCGATCTGCTGTGGCCATAGATAGACCGCTACCATCATGACGCTGAAATCTTCCATTTTTCGCACATTCTTGTCAGCGTCTTCTAATGGCCAAATCGCTTCGACCCATATAACGAGCGATTATTCGAGTTACCCAACCTGCCTCTTTCAATTCAATGATACGACTTTTTTCACTGACAGTTGCTCAAAATGAGCTCGAATATTGCCGTGAGGCATTTTTTCAGTCGTTGAAAGGTATCCTAAATCGCAATGCATTAGAAATTTTGACCATCAGACTGAGAATAGCTTCTTATAGACACCTGCTGAGAGCGAAGCTCCGATGCACTGTAGCTCCCGCAATTCATTCATTGAACACCAAATTTTAATCATTTGCATGGCAAATGTCTTTGCGTACGAAATTCTCATTACAATCGGACAAATCTTGGTGTGCGTCGTTTTTTTATGTTATAGAATGTATTTATTTTAATAATGTAGAAGTGATTTTAAGCCATTTGAAAAAGATATGTGAATTATTTTCAACTTTAAAAATTAGTAATGATGTAATTGAATGAGAGTTTATTACTGCTACACTCTATAGCAGTGGTTACCAAAAGAGGTCCCTGGTATTATTCAGGGGATCCGTGGAAAATTAAAATTGATTTGGGGGTCCCTGAACAATGTCAGGGAGTCCGTACAAGGTTTAATATAAAATTTACGAAAATTTGATCCATTTTTATTTTATGGAAACTCAAATAAATAACAATAATTCATTTTGATATTCTCGACTGGGTGTTGAACCCTTTTGCACATACAGTCGGTCGAAAAAATTGTTGAGCACCCTGGCCCTTTCAAAAAATGATTGGAAATTGAAAATGACCTTTTTTGAAACGTCATGTCATTTGAAACCATCTCATTTGAAACCATCTCGTTTGAAGTCATGTCATTTGAAATTAATCATGAAACCCATCTCGTTTAAAATTCATCGCCATGTCATTTGAAACAAGCCCCTGTATTCCCACCTTTTTTCGTTTCAAACGACTCTAGATTTACATGACCCTACTTTTTATCCCAAATTTGCATTTAAGGTCCCAAAAGAGACGCGAATCGTTTTACCTGACTCTTGTCCCTTTTCAACCTTTTTTTTACCACAACGTTGTATTTAAGGTCCTTGTGTGCATTTTGTCCCTTTTCACCCGTTTTTATACCCCAACGTTGTATTTAGGGTCTCTCCAACGACTCTTTTGTATGACTATTGTCCATTTTTCATCTCATTTTTATCCCAAAGTTGAATGTAGAGTCGCGATTCATGTGGAAACCGCAAAGTATGCAAAAGCACAACCATGTGTGAACGACACAAAATTTTTCAAATTTCACACAAAAAGATTTTTTAGGACAAGAGAAAATGTCACCTAGGCGACGATTGAGATTGAGTCAAATGAAGGACACAAAATGTTTTCATATATCTCCCAAAAATATTATTTTTTTATGGGCGAAGACCCCCAGAAGTGACAGGGTCCAATAAAATGCTGGACATGTCAAATGAAATTGGGGTCAAATGAAATTCTTGACATGTCAAATGAAATTCTTGTCATGTCAAATGAAATTTTTGACATGTCAAATGAAATGTTTTGGTGAGAGGGCCACCTCATTCCAATCTAGGTGACGACAATTATTCACAGGTAATCTATATTTGATGCATCATGGTGAGAAGCCCTCCAATCTAGGTGACGACAATTATTCACAGGTAATTTGATGCATCTATATGAGAAGCCCTCCAATGTAGGGGACGACAGTTATTCACAGGTTCCAATCTTGGTGTATGAATGGACCCGAAAAAGGGGGAACTGCCCCCTATTTTCGGACTTGAATATTTTTGCTAAAAAACATTTACCGTTAAGACTGCCAGAATTTGAGATGAAACATGACTCCAAATCCTGACAGTCTTAACAAAAAACATTTAGCCATTCAAAAGCATTCTAAGTTATGACTGCTAGCCTTTTATACTCTAATGAGGTCACGTGAAACGACTTCTATTGGTTGTGCATATTGTGATCCTTACAACGTTGGCATAGAGTGTGTCTTGAAAAAAAGGGGAACCGAGTCGTCTCGATCCCCCTTTTTTCGGTATAATTTTTTTTACACACTCACTCTACTAGATGGGCCGTCTATTTTTTGCATTCAGCCTGCAGCTTGTTAAAATGCTGCAGGTATCGCGCAAATCGGTAGGATTTCAACATGGTGCACTCAGATATATCATAGTCCTCATGCACCTCATCGTGCAGGTGGTCAGGCAGGGTGCGGTCATTCAAATCCCGGAAATGGGACTGCATTTCCAGGTTGATTGTAAAACGTCCCAGCTTTTCTAAATTTTTCCACTGGTCCGATCCCTTGACGACGATGAGACCTCTGTTTCCTTAGGCCAGGTGACAAAAGTTGCTCCTGACGTAGAAAGACAGGTATTTGAGGGGCACAGATCCGGGCAGTTGGCTTTCAGGCTGAGTCGTTCATTGATGTACCTGTTGGCCCGGCTGTCTTTGAGGGTCGTGAGGAGGTTCGAGTGGTCCACCGTGAGGCAAATAACGTCTGAATTTTTACCATCCTTCGGAATGTTGGCAATCGACAATTCGATGGGGACAGGTTGGCCACCATGGTGAAACACGATGGCGTGGGCGAAAAAGGCTGGGTAAGACATGTTGTTTCAGAGTGAGAATGCCTGCTGAGCACTCACCTCTTATACTCTGCTGGGTCACGTGAATCGATTTCTATTGGCCCTTACCTTGAAAGATTATTCAGCATAAATGAGGCATTGTGCCAGGGGAATCCAATCTTGGTACAGCGCATTTACAAGTTTAGGGCAAATTAGCTGAGCGATCCCATCTTGGTATACTATTGGACCCGAAAAAAGGGGGACCGAGTTGACTCGACTCGATCCCTTTTTTCCGAATCCAACTTTTTTTTTTACAAATATAAAACTTTATAGCTCCATTCATCTTGCAGCTTGTTAAACTGCTGCAGGTGTTTGGCAAATTGGTAAGATTTTACAATGATGCAGTACGAAACGTCCTCGTGCACCTCCTCATGAAAGGAGTTGGGAAAGGTTCCGTCGTAAATGCCGTTGAATTCGGGCAGCGTCTCCAGGGACATGGCAAACACTCCCAGCTCTAGGAAAATTTTTTGTTGTTCTGTTCCTTTGACCACCATGAGGCCTCTTCGACCCATCTGACTCAATTTGCCCCTCACGCAAAAAGATAGGTATTCCACGGGTACACTCTTGGGTAACAGGGCGTGTACCAGACGAAGACGTTCATGCTCGTGGCTGTTGGATCGCAATTCACGGGGCGTGGAGGTGAGCCCGGCATGATTCACCGTGATGCCCATCACTTGGGGATCACTGCCCTCGCTGGGAATCGTGGCAATGGAGAGTGCCCTGGTGATGAAACACGTTGGCATGAGCAAAATAAACGGGTTGATTCGACTTGTTGCTTTATCTGAGAAAGAAGGGCGGCTTGCCTTATATATGCTCGAGGAGCGTAACGTCAGAGGGCATCTCATGGGTCAAAGCTTTCTGATGCGAGCGTTCCACATGTGTTTCCAAAGCCCTTTTCCAAGGTTGGGGCAACACCATACGCCAAGGTAGGTTCTCGTCTCGATGCATTTCCCAATCGTCCAACCAGGTCAACCAGGTCACGTACGTCCGCCAGTCGCGTGCAGTGCCGGAGATCCAAAGGGTAGGCCTCCGTATTTTGAGGCTGATACGCCTCCCAAACTTGGTAAGATGGAGAACGACCCACGCGAAAGAACTTTAAGTCGACTCCTTTATCCCACGTCAGATCCAAATGACTCGTAAACTCAATGACGGTTTTTCCAAACGAACGAGGAACGTGCACGCCAAAGTTGGGTTAAAAAAGATGGTATAAGGATACTCTGGCTCGTAATACGTGATTCTATCCGGCACCGACCCAGATTTCCAAATACGATAGTGGTGCGATGTCGACACTGGTCCAACAAGTGTTGTACCGAAACCATTCTGACAAAAAAATGAGACTTGTTTTCAGGTGAATTATTTATTGACAGACAGATCCATGGGTTGGATGGCTTTAAATCCAATAGATTTTTTTACGCAAGGGTTCAGCCTGGGCATTGTCAAGTCCATAGGCTCCATAGCCAACTCCCTTTCAAATTCATCCAGGAATGAGATGAGATCCCTATCAAAAATAGAGGGTATCGTGTGAAGCAGCTGGGGGTACAAATACGAACGACATGAGCTGATCGAGTGCATCTGTCGGTTCCCAAGGGTCGAACTCCAAAGTGTCGAGCTCTGGGGAATTTGCACAGGAGGTTTTGGGACATCTGGAATCTGCATACGTGGTTGTGGGACATCTGGAATCTGCACAAGTGGTGGTGGGACATCTGGAATCTGCACAGGTGGTTCTGGGACATCTGGAATCTGCACAGGTGGTTCTGGGACATCTGGAATCTGCACAGGTGATTCTGGGACATGTGTAATATGCACAGGTGTTTCCGGTACATCTGGAATATGCACAGGTTCTGGGACATCTGGAATATGCACAGGTTCTGGGACATCTGGAATATGCACATGTGTAATCTGCACAGGTTCTTGTGACATGTGGAATCTGCACAGGTTCTGGGACATGTGGAATCTGCACAGGTGGAATCTAACCAGGTGCCATCGTTAGCTCAGGTCGTCGGGACACACGTCTCATGACGGGAGTGATACGCACTTTGGATCGTTTCTGGGAGAAAGGTAGAGATTTTTCTTCCAAAGGTCACTTTTCGGCCAGTACATGAATTGGGGTAGTTGGAGGCAGCTTGTAAGGAGTTTGATCAAACTTTTTCATTTTCCGGAAATCTCCCACGTGGAATCCCTTCTGAATGAGCTGGGGGAGAAGGGATTCGGGATAATGTCCAAACCAAAGGCTGTTTTTTGAACCATCAACACAATGTAGTTTGTTCCAGCCGGGATCGGATACGCCGTGTGGGGCTCCAAGATGGTTCGATGGTAGAGCATTTGGTCATAGGGCTCAAAACTTCTGCTAATCACATTAGGTTGGGCTCGAACTTAGAGACTGGAGGCTGGCAATTCATAGATCAACATGGGCACATGCGTCGTTTGAATATAGTGAATCTCTCCGGATTTCACCGTTCGCAATCCAAAGGAAAAATCTTTTTTGGCAAAAAATATGTTGCCGTAAATTTAAACCATCCTCTTATTGGTATTTTTGAGCAGTCTATCTGGATTTCTCAACAGGCCTTTTGATGTTTTTTCCCACATCATGTCGTTGGGTCTAAATTCATTCGTATGCTTTGCCTCCATGACGGCCTGTTTGAAATTGTCCAACCACGTCTTTTTTTGATGCCAATGGTCTTTACAAAACAGAACAAACACCGTTTTCGTTGGGCTCATGGTAGATGATGCCAGCTCGGACTTGGCCCTGCCAAGAAGCATATTCTAACGCATCGGGTTTCTCGGGCGTCACAGTGGTAGAAATGTGCTCGGGGAAGGCATCAATCGGGTCCATGACGAATGAAAAGTGTTCAAAGCAGCTCTCGCTTTTATACTTTTCAGACAGGATGTAGGTCATGAGTGAAAAATAGGATGGATGGGGTGGTGGAGAATGGCCCATATGCCTTGCACGGCAATCCAACGATGACATTGTATCTGATTGCAAAAGGGACATTCTCCCATGTCTTGTAAATTCAAGAGCATTACCGGGATTCATTTTAAAGGACTTAAGGAGCTCCAACTCACTTAAATGTTTTTAAATGCGTCCTTGGAACGTGGATCCGTCACACAAATGGTACCGACACTGAGGTAATGTAAAGATTGAAAGAGTTGATTCGGACACACACGATCCAAGGCATATGAGACGACACCATTGGTGAGCGTGAAACTATGGTCTCGGAGACACAACAAGGCCAAACCTTGAGTGTGGAAAAACACTTGGGGTAATCGTCTGGATCGTCGACGTCTGGGATCTCGTTGAGTCTTCTTTACAGGTTCCAAGGAAACCAGGGTCCCATCATGAGTGGAGGGTGATAAATTGAACACCACTGGAGAATTCGTTGTTGTCAGAATCACAGAGATGAGTAAAAGCTTTAAACTCTATTAAAAAAAATTTTTTTAGTGAATTCTTTTATCTTTTAAATTTTCTTACAGAGCCATTTTTAAATTTTCTTTTTCCCCACGCCCCGTGAATGTACCACCATGTTGTTTAAAATGGAAGAAGCTGTGTCCTCCCATTCAGCAAGTGAGGCGAGACAACTCTGCGTTTCGGCCAGCCCAAGCTTGAGGTTCACTCCCAGCTTTGGATGGTTTGCAGCGGCCCAAACCTTGATGTCTAGAGCAGCCCAAAAAATGGGAGAACTGGTCCAGGAGAACTGGTTTTTCTGGAGCTCGACACGTTATCTAGGATTCTCTCAATGGGTTGGGTGCCATGCAAAGGAGACAGGTATTACTCATGTCCAGGTGTTGCAACAGACATCGCAAGTGAAACATATGGCCACACTGTGTCTTTTCTGGCCAGTGCATCGGACTCAGACAGATGGGACACACGTCGGGCACTTGAAACACGGTATCGGGCCATTTCTCTCCATAGCATTGTGATGTACCTCCCCTTGGAAGTACATCCTTCGAAGCATCAGTGTGAGCTAGAGGTGTAGGGTTAGCGAAAGAACTCGGATCAAACATTATCTTAATATGACTTTATTAAGATATTCAACTTAAACCTTTAACAAATATAATTATAATAATTAATATGAGAGAATCTACGATGACTTAATACGCAACACACACAATATATATATATATATATAATAGGATCAATTCTAATTCAGACCAATCTCAATAATCGAACCGCCTAATCCTCAATTCTAATAAAGTGTAATCAATCTTACCTTATATTATTCCGTAATGCTACTTGTCTTTATCTGCAATGGTATGCAGCTTGACGATTAACTTCTAGTCGAACACCAATATGTTTATCCACGGCAAGTAGAACTTAATCAATCTTACACCATGAGCTGCAATAATCATCAACTGCCACAACGCACATCAATTGTCTAACATTCCTTTACATTGCCATCCCGCTTACTCTTAGATGCTATATTTAAAGTCGGTTTATTTGCATTTCTTCTTCACATCTCGCTTCTTGGATTTGGTTGGAAAAGAGTTGTCATTAATTCTGGCATAAAGAACCCAAAGGACTTGTTAAAGAAAAGACGCGTAAGACGTCACAGCATCCATCCAACACCGCTTGAGCCAATAGAGTCCAAGTGGTCAGGTTTTGGGGACCATGTCGTTTCCAAGCCTTATATGCCAAACTGTATAATTTGGATTTGGCATACAGAGTTGTGGAAACCCCCTGGGTCTCACCCTGGACACCAAGATTAATTTGAGGCAAAGAACCACTAAGAGCCATTTTGAATAATAATAATATTTATTTATTATTATAATTTTCTCAAAAAATCTCTGATAATATATAATACTATTATGTTACGTCACTTAAAGGGATTTGCCTTTATATTAAATTAAATTACTATTAATGCAATTAATTACTAATTAAGCTCAAGATCAAGTAAGGTCTACCGAAATAGGAGGTCCGAGAAATACACGTACTCGAATTATTAACTTTCATTAACTTTAACTAATTTGACTAAACTAACGCTTATTTTAAGCGTACATAAATTATATTTACCGCTGGTTATATAAACTTTCTCGTTCTTCAGTATAATAGCAGCACGACGTCTTCACTATCTTAATATCCTGGAATCCTCTAAGATGGAGGTTACTGTTGCTGGCTCAATAGTCTTTCTCATCATCATCAAGACTGCTAGCTTACAACGCTCGACTTAAATACCTTATCTACTTTGCATATCCCGTTTATCTTCTTGGAGTTGACTGGAAATATACGCGAATTTATATTCCGCAAAAAGACGCATAAGAAGATAAGTGGAAAGGTTCCGTACATATTCGTCACAAAGTCCACAGAGCTTGAATGAAGGCCCCTTTTCCTTTAGCAGCCTCCTGCTCCAAGTCACTGGACACGTCTTTACGTTCAAAACTAGCAAAGGCTCTGAAGCAAGGAATGTCCAGGGGATGATGATGAGGGAGCACTTTGGTCAGCAGCTCCACAATACTCTTTTCAGTTTCAGTAGGGAGGCAATGATCTCAGGGGGTTGCAAGCCGTTGACAATGATTCGAAAAGGCGTCATAAACGTAGGTCAGCAGCTCCCACAATACTCTTTTCAGTTTCAGTGGGGAGGTCAATGATCTCAGGGGGTTGCAAGCCGTTGACAATGATTCGAAAAGGCGTCATAAACGTAATGAAATCAGAGAGATGGACTCACTGGTATTTGATCAGGTATAATTGAAATGTTTGGTCGGCCTCCATATCTATGAGGCGACTGGTTTCTGAGCCCCACTTTTAGACTAGTGAGAAGCAGGAGGTGGCTTTTGATTGGATACTCGCTTTTAGACGAAGTAGGAAGTGCTTCCCCACCCTTGGTATGAGCCCCGCTTTTAGACTAGAGAGAAGCAGGAAGTGGTTTTTTGATGAGCTTCATGCTAACCCGGTATGAAAGAAAACAGACACATGACTGAACAATTATTTATTGACACCATTTACAGGTTGAAGGATGAATCCATTATTACCCAATGTAAGGAGAGGATGATGGTTGGACACCAGCAAAATTATGTTTTTCTCCCGAGTGGGTGTCTTTCCAATAGGTTTGAAATGAAGGTTGGGGGATCCGTCTGGATACTCTTGTCACAACGAGTGAGGGATGGGGTAGGAATACGTAAAAAGACACGACTTCATTCACTAAAAATCCATCCATGGCTCAGCAGGACATTCCACAGGAGCCACGGTACGACGCATGGCCTTTTCGTTAAAGTCTTGGACCCACTTTCTCACCAAACTGAACGGGGGACGGGAAGTCTGGATTGCAAGACGGGAGCTGTCCACCATCAGGGCCATCAGAGCCACGCCCGCATTGAGACTGGGTGGCCAAAGACGACAATTTGGCATTCAAAATGTTAAACATCACATCGGGAGTCACGAGCTTGAACTTTTGCGTCATGACTGGATAGGGTTTGTGGCCCGGCAACACATCTTTGCCTTGAATCACAAGGGTGTGGAAACGTTTGGTAAACTTGAAAGCGTGACGTCCACAAGTTTAAAGATTTGCCATCTTTACCAGCAGCCAGAGGATGGTGTTGATTGGACAAAAGAATTTGAACCACATGATTACTTAGAGCGATGAATGCTGTCGAGGTTTTATACTTTACAAAAAATTGTCTTACAAAAAAATTAAATCTTTAAAAAAAAATTTTTTTTTACATAGATTTAATTTTTTCAAATTTTATTTTACAGCGGAAAAAAGTTTATCTCTGTGAAGAATTTTCATAATGTTGTGGAAAGACTTTTGACATAGTGGTACATTGTCTGCCAACGTACGCTATTTTGGTCTGTCATATGCATGGCTCGGGGTCAATATTCTTTTCCACTCAGTAAAATTTCTCCAATCTTGCTTCGATGGGTTCGCCATGCAACTATGAGGCGACGTTCTGAAGCCCCACTTCGAGACTAAGAAAGGAGGTGGCTTTTGATTGGATGGCACAAGTAGGGGTGGCTCTTCTCCTTGGTATGATTCCCGCTTTTAGACTAGAGAAGCCGGTTGATGAGCTTCATGCAACCCATGAAAGAAAACAGACACATGACTGAACAATTAATTTGATTAATTTATTTCGTTCGATCCATTTTAAATAATAGGATGATGGTTGGACACCAGCAAAATTTATCATTTTGCTCCACGAGTGGGTGTCTTTCCAATTGGTTTGAAATGAATTTTGGGGGATCCTTTATAAACAACAAATAAACTGTACGCTAGGAATAAAAACCGATTTTCTAAAAATCCGTCCATTAATTTATTTTAAAACAATAACGATTGAATTTCGTTAAAGTTATAAAGAGACCCATTTTTCTCACCAAACATAAACGGGGACTAATGGGGATCTGAAGACGGAGACATGGTGTGGCAATGACACCGAGGTTGCCTAACCAAGCCACGGCATTTTGTGGCAAAACTCGTCGCCAAAGACCAAAATCGGTGATTCAAAATGTGTAAACACTCATATTGGGAATGCATGAGCTTATATTTGCGTCATGACTGGATAGGGCTTGTATTCTGGCAACAGGATTTTTTTTCGAAACACAAAAAGGTGTCGAAACATTTGTAAATTTGTAAGAGTTGGATCGACCGGAGAAGAGTTCCAACGTCCATGACTCTAAAAGCGGAAATTCCCAAAACAACCCAAAGCCAGAGGATGGTGTTGATTGGGTAAAAGAATTTTGAACCACATGATTACTTAGAGCGATGAATGCTATCGAGGTTTTATACTTTCTGTCTTACAAAAAAAATTAAATCTTTAAAAAATTTTTTACATTATTTTCAAATTTTATTTTACAGCGGAAAAAAGTTTATCTCTGTGGTTGTAGACTTTTGACAGGTGGTACATTTTCCCAACGTACGCTATTTTGGTCCGTCATTTCTTATTCTTTTAAACAACAACTTGCTTCGGTGGGGCAGATTCGTATAAACACCATCGATTCCAATAAAACAATCATGGGGTGGCTCTTCTCCCCGACCCCACACTAAGCAATCCGGTTGACAAGAGCACGGATCCGAAACGACTGGCATGGTGGTACGATAAATTGCCAAGATGGCACAATCAAAGAAGTGTCCACGATAAAATTTCAAAATGAAGTTATTATTGAAATAGAGATGACATTCTACCACATTGACAATGGGCTTTTGTCAAACAATCCTTGTGATGTATTGATCCATCCCGTACAACGACGGGATCCAATTGTTTCACGATAAAATACTTCTCGGGTTCGTTAAATAAAAAATAGCATTCACAAGTGTCTGGTTCTTCAGTGCAGTTTTCCGTATTCCAGACGCAGTCCATAATGTGAAATCCATTTTCATTCTTTGCCACCTTGACGGAAATAGGATACATTTTCAAGAGTTCTTCAAATTTCAATATACCCGCTAAACGTTCCAATTTTCGTTTATAAGACGACAAATTTGAGAAATTTTCTTGGAGCATACCCGGGATGCGACTTATGAATCCGTCATGGATTGGTGCCCTCTTGGCGAGGTTGGCACACCCTTGCAGCTTGGTGACAAAATACATTTCCGCGCATGCGCTCTGCCCCCGTATCGCAATACCGGTAGTTTGGAAACGAGACAAAATGGAAATCGTGCAAGAAATAGTACAAAAAAATTTTGTATCTCAATTGCAGGAATTTTATCCTTACTGTATTGAAGATACTGATAAATCCACACCCGAAAAGATTGTGCTAAGAATAAATCTGGAAAACGAAGAAGAAGCTGAAAATTTCAAAACCGTTATTCTGTTGTTTCAAACACCAATTGGATTGTTTACGGCTGTACTCCAAATCCACAAAGGTAATTATAATTTTCATACCCCTCATTTCTTTTCAAAACTTGCTTTTATTCCATACGAATATGCTGACTAAGACAATAGATAGACAATACATAAAATCAAATTTAAATTTTCCATATGTTTTCACACATTGTTTAAATCTTTCATGCTTGGTACCACCAATTCTTATTCGATTATTGTGTGGTGGTACATAAAAACTCGAGCTCATCAAAAAATAAGTATGACTAATATACTTCTTATATTTATTAACTAATTAAAAACTATGTAAAATAAAATAATGTATAGAATACAATATTGAAAATTTTAAAACTAACATTAGGTAAATTAGGACTAAATTAAATTAGGCTTACAACATTAGTTTAAGAAAAACTTAAAAATGTTTTAATATATAGGATGACTAACAGTATAAGATGAAGTAAATTTTTTTTGACAGCTATAAAATAAGAGAATGGATGAGTTATATGTCTGTAAAGTTCCCTTGTGCCTAGGGAAGGAAAAAGCATGTTTCCAGAACTCTCATGCTCCTTGAAGTGTGGTGGTACGAAATATGTACCACCTATTTTTTAAAAACATTGTACATCCTTTTATTTGAAAAACTGTTAAATATTATTAACATGTACCAGCTTTTGTTCAATAATTATAGTTTTGTGAGGTTAATCTTAAATATTGGTAGTTATTTCCCTCTAGTGCATTATTTTTGTCAAAAATTAAGCACATGAAAGAGTTAAATAGTAAGAGTTAACAGTATAATGTTGAGAAGAAAAAAACTTTTGATAAATTTACATTACAGCAAAATGGTAAAGAATTCTTAACAAAAAGAATAGTGTTTAATTTTTTTTGTACAGTTTTTGAGTTTATATAATAAAAGTGTTTTGATTTTTCTATAATTTTTAATGTATTAAAAAATACCTGATTTAGTTTTGAAAGTACATCTTTGATACCTAAAAAAAGACATTCATTAGTTTCTGAAGTAAGTCAAATTATTTTTAGCATTTATCAGGAGAAAAGAGTCAAAATATTGAATTTAACTTTAGTTTTTGCTTGTTTGAAACTGTTTATATTTGCTAAATGTTATAAATTTTAATGACATATATTTATCTATGTTAGGAAAAGTGTATTAAATTTACTAAAAAGATGTATATTTTTAATTATGTGGCAGCTTAGAACAAATTTCTGTATTTCAGATTTGTATTTTCTAAAACTTGATTTGCCATAATTCAAACCGACACAAACAAAATGCGAGAAGAAATGCTGACTGTAAAGCCAAACTGAGCATTGTTATAAAAAAAAATAACCAAGGCCACAAAAAAGAAAGATAAATATTTGAAATATGATATACCATTGGTAGGTGAAGTTAAAATATCATTACTTCATAGTCATAATACAACATCAGCAGAAACCTTAAGGATGCTAAGAGTTAATGATGAGGTAACTTATTTTTAATTTTAAAAAATAGCTTTGTCTTAAAAAAAATAGCAATAGTACTATATTAATATTAATGTATCAACTTTTCCAGGTTTGTCAACAGTTTTACCAATACTTTTCAGATGGGATGTCACCAATTGAAGCCATTCGCTTTCATGAAAACAAATTTTTATTAGAAGAAAATTTCATGGGTTTAGCTAATGCTTCAATAAATCCTACTCATAATCAAATATATTACTTACATAAATGTTGGAGGGATGCTAACTTAGGCAGTTCAATTAATCCATTTGACAAACTAAAAGAAAAGGTTCCATTTTATGAATCAATTGGTAAATTTTAGTTTGATTTATTCTCACATGCAAATTCTTTATTGTAAATGTTTTTGTTGGCTCACAGAATGCTCTTTTATTTCATACAAGCAAAGTATTTGCTTAACATATTTGAAATGATTCTAAGTAAAACCTTACGAAAAATTTTACAAGATTCTAAAATTAATTTTTTTGAGGGGGAATGGTGTTTAAATCATAATATGGGTAGTAATTTTTTTATTTGACTTAATTACTTCTTTTTTACTATTTTGCTATCTGTTTATTTTTTATATCAGTAACATTTATTTTTCAAGTTAAATTTTTTTAATTGTTTTTCATAACAATTTTTCTAAGAATATCTAAAGTTAAGAATAAAGTAAAGTTAAGAATATCTAAAGTTAAAGATGAAGTTACTAAATCACATGAACTGCATGTTAACAATAGGTTACAAACTTTTTTAAGGTGTAACTTTAGCTTATTAACAACTAGTAATCTGTTTAAAGAACTTGTTGAAGAAGGTCAACTGAGGTAGCTAAAATATATTTCTAGAAAGAATAATGCATTCATAAATACTGTAGTAAACAAATAACTTATGTGACATATTTTTAAACTTCCTTTTAGATTTGCTGCTATTTATTTATTTTCCAAGTAATATTGGAAAAGTGATACTTTTTATATATTTTGTTTAGTATTTCATTTTCATACCTTTTATTTCATGTATTAATATAAAGTAATTTATCTGTATTCAGGCACAACTGTTAAAGTTCATGAGGATCATCTTTGGGCAGTTTTGCTTGTGACACCACTGATGAAAAGAAATCATCATTTATTTTCATCTAAAGAAATAATTTTCATCGATTCAACTTCAAGTTGTGAGGCATCATCTTCAACAATAACCATCTTATTATCAGCGACAAAAGTTGGAGCTTTGCCGCTTGCAGTTATGATTCATGCATCCCAATCTATTCAGAATTACATCAATGCGTTTCAGTTGTTGAAAATGAACTTTCCCCAATGTTTTGGGGGACAAGATGTAAGGAGGTTTTAGATTTAGTAGTATTATATAATATATTTATTTAAGTGAACAATATGTATTTATCATGTATATGCTAAGCTAAAATTATATTTATTTACATTTTATTAATTTGTGCACATGCACATTGTTAAAATTATATTTTCACAAATGATCTGCTTATGTATACTTACTATATTACATAGTGAAATAAATAGTTCTGCTTATAGCTTTTGTTTTTCTATTGAATGAGATAAATTATTTTTTTTTATCTGGTTAAAAAAAAAATTCTTAATGATGGTGGCCTTTTTTTTTTTATTTTTAGTTTCTGCAACTTTGTAACAAATTGTGAAATTATTTATAAATATTGTATACTTTCTAATTTTCAAAATATTTTCAATATTTAAGGGTCATGTGTTTCATACAAATTATCTTTCTTATACATGTGTTTCTATATATGTATAAACTGCATCTTTTATTTAAAATATAGTATCCAGAGGACTTTATGAGTGATGACTCTTCAGCAGAAAAAGGAGCATTGGCAGCAGTTTGGCCTGAAGCAAAGCAATTGTTATGCCATTTTCACGTTGCCCAAGCAGAATGGCGCTGGCTTTTTCGCACAAGATGTTGGTGCAAGAGGAAAAATCTACGTTAATGAAACTTTTTCAAGCTGTACAGTTTTTTTATTATATAATTTTTAATTCTATTTTATTATTTTTTAAATTAGTTAATTTCAAAGATCTTTTTAGTACCCTCTGGCGAATGATGTCATGTCAAACGCTTCTGCTAAAAAGTTTTAAGTACCCGCTATGGAGTTTTTGGTAACATTTTTCTATCACACATTTACAAATTGATTTATCACAATTAATCTTAATTTTGTTATTGTTGCAAAGTAATAAAAAAATAATTCATTTTAGTGACTTCAAGACCAATTCTTAATTTCTTGAGTTTTAATATTTGTTACTGGAAATGTTTAAAATTATACAATAAAAACATTATCTATGAAGTTTCACATTAAACAAAATATTTTACAAACCTGAACTATTTAGAAAGCATTTAACATTGGAATTTTCTCAACACACAAGTTAATCTAGAGTTTGATGCTTACTTCAAATTATTACTTTAATTTCTACATTCTGCAAACATTTTTTGAATTACTGTTATTTTACAGGTGATGTATGCTGACTCGGAAAGAAACCTACTGGAGGCTCAAAGCAATTTGCTTACAAAGTGTGAAAAATATCCAGATTATACAAAACGATTTACAAATTTTTTGGCGCGAAAAAAAGAATGGATTTTATTTTTCAGGAACGAGCTCATCACAAGAAATCATAACACAAACAATTTTTCGGAAGCGAGTATACGGATTTTGAAAGACGTCATTTTATGCCGCGCACGAGCTTTTAATGTCATCGCCTTATGTGAGTTTTTCATAGGAATTTGGGAAGAATATTTCACGAAAAAATTATTCGAATTTGCCTCTTCTAGAAGATTATCAGTAACTGTACTTTATGACAAAATTAGAAAGAAGTCCGCTAATTTTATAGAACATGATGTGCAAGAATTATCAAAAAACTTATTTCAAATTAAAAGTGGAGAAAACAAATACATCATTAAAACAGATGTAGGTGTATGCTCGTGCCCATCAGGATCAACTGGTGCATTTTGTAAACATCAATGTGCACTTATGGAGTTGAAAAAAATACGTCTTCCAAATGCACCACCAGTTACTCCTGAAGATAAGCACGAGTTAGCTCTTTTAGCTTTAGGTTCAAAATGCCCACCGAAAGATTTCTTCTGTTATTTTAAAAATAATGAACTTTCCTCTGATAGAATAGAATCTAGAGCTTTTGAAATGCCAGTTGAGCAGGAGACAGACAATAATGCAAGCAGTACTAATGAGGGACAAATGATTAAAGCACAACAAATAACTAATTATAAAAGAGAAGCAATATTAAATGAATTAAAAAGAATTGAAGATGTTGTTAAAATAGCAGATTTAACTGAAGAATCTGGGGATAGGTTATTAAAAACTCTTGGAAAAATACAAGCATCACAAGATTTAAAAAGTATTTATGTATTTAAAAACGGATTTTCAGAGGAAAAATTAAAGTTCAGCCAACCTCTATTGCTAGACGTAAAAGTCTTATACGTTCTAGCCGTAGAATACCTTCTGGCCGTCCTCTGAAAGCAGAAAAAAAAATCTATCAAAAGAAAAAGAAATCTGAGCTCTAATATTAATTTAAATAGAGCGAATGCTAAATCTCATGGGAAAGGACACTGATAATGTTTCAAATTAATGTGTCCATTTTTTCTTCAGTTATAAATATAAAAAATTATCAAAAATACGGAATTTAAAAATTTATTTCAAATAACTGTTTAACAAAGAATTTTAGTCGATAAATAAAAAACCATTAAACTATTGCTGATCTAATTTTGTTTTTGTTAAAAAATTGCTAAAAATGTTTTGTACCCATTTATGAAACATACTTTAAACTCAAAGTACAAAAAAAAACCAATTAAACATTCCTCTCAAGTATCTAAACACAGGGATTGGGTTTTAATGTAATTTAACCTTTAAGAGTTCTCAAACTTTCCTTGTATTAGTCATTTGATCCTCATTTGTACTGGTTGCTCTCAATATTGTACTCAAACATAGTGTCCACATGGGAAATCAGGGATGTTTGCAAAATGGAAAGAAAAAAAAATTGCAGTAAAAACATGACAGTTCAGACAGCTCAAAAGCTAGAAATTCTTCCATATTATCTGGATTTCTTACCCGTGTGGTGACCGGGTAAAAAAAAGAATAGTTCCAATGTAGCTCATGCATGTCGTAAAAGGCGACTAAAATGGGTACCCAGCGTCCGGGGGTATAGCCGGGCACCCTGACCTTGATGATTGCATCAAAGGACTGGGCAACTAGGTTGGGCTAAAAACCCAACCCCCAAAAAGCTACTTATTTTGCAGTCTGAACTAGAATGTACCCTGTGCTTTCTTGTGGACAAATTTAAGGCTTTGGCGTCAATAAAAATTTATTTTTCTATCAATAGTATCGTGATCCAAACCATGATTTGTTGACTACATATTTTTTCACAAAAACATTAAAATTTGTGCTTATTAAATCCATGTACTTGTGTAATAAAAAATTTTTGTGTCCATATCTGTTGTATGTAAAAAGTATGTTTTATAAATAAAATAATTTTGCAACTAAATGTCAGTAGTAAATTTGTATATCAATAACTTATTTCACCAAAAAATAAAGTTTATTCTACTAAGAAATATAAAAGCACAAATGTAGAAACATTTCTTTTTAATGAATTCATTTATTACATGAAATATTTATAAGGAAACAATGTTATCAAGTTTAAACCAGTGCAATTTTTTCAAAGGAATTAGATTTGAATAACCCTTTGTAACGGAATTTAAGAATTTTCATTTATGAAGCAGTTAGAAGGCTATCATCTTGACCATTATTAATTTGTAGACAAGTATTAATAATGAGTAAAGTAAAGTAAAATTTTTAATATATATAAAAATACAATATACCTTTTTTAATTTAATTTATTTAAAGTACCTGTAACATGTTGATATACTTTAAATATTACTTTAATTTATTTAGATTTATTCATATAAATGTGGAATGGGGTTCTCTGAAAACATCTTTTAGTTTTAAGGGTTCAATGAGTCAAAAAAGTTTAAGGTCTTCAACCTGGGATTCCTGGAACTTTAACAGGGGTTTCACAAATGATCACAATTTGCAGATTCAAAATTTTAATTTTATTAAAGATTGAGTTCTTAAAGGCAATTCACTGGTAAAAATTAATAGAAATTATAACTTCAATTAGCTCCAAAATTACATGAAGCAGTTTGGATTTAGAGAGTTCTATATGTAGCAGGTATTTTTACCAATTTCACTTAGCTTAACACATTACTGCAATTGACGAGTATTATTATTTTTTTCAAGGTACAAAGTAAAATTGAAATTTTGAAAGATGATATTGAACAGTTTCCTGATTTGCATATAGTATTTTAATAAACAGCACAACATTAATCTCAATAAAAATAAAAATCAGTTTGGTCCAACATTAACCAGAAATGCAAAAACATTTCTTGAATACTTCCTGTTCAAAAACAAAAATTATCTTGAATCCAAAATCCCTTTCAAGACACACCTCTCCTGATAAAAGAAACAACAGCAAATTGATGTATCGAATGACACTCAATTGAAAATAAAATTTAGTGAAGTTGATATACACTTTTGGACTGACATTAGAAAAGAATATCCTTAAAGTACCAAGAGCTGCGAAACATCTAATGCCATTTGTTTCCCATTATATAGATGAAAAATGTTTCTCTTTGAATGCTACGACAAAAACAATACATGGAAATAGATTGGATGACATTAAGTCACAGACTTCAAAAATGATTCCAGATGTAAAAATACCTTGCAATAAAAAACAAACGCTGTTATATAAATAATTTTTTTATTAATTATTATAGTTTAAAATATTATTTATTATTTTGTAGATATATATATATATTTTTGAGCCCACATCCAAAAACTCCATTAGCTACCTTACCATTCATTATCTTATGATCGGAGCTATGACAGATTTAAAAATTTAACATTCATTTTGTAGGATTCAATCAGTTCTAGGTGTGATTTTCAAGATTATGAAAAAAAATGCTAATTTTTTAACAGACCCATTTTCACTTTCTCTGCAAGAGGTTAATTGTTACTCACCTGAAATCAAAATTATTGACCTACAGCACCATACTACACTGAAAAGCGAACATAAGGAACTTATTTCACACACAACTGCAAGTGATATGAATTACTTTGAATTTCAAAAATTAATTCCCCAAATTTACACAATTTGGCTGCCAGATATTGCTGTAGGTTTGGATCAACATATGTTTCTGAACAAATGTTTTCTATGAACATAATAAAAGCAAAAATGTGTTCAAAATTAGCGGATATATATGCACTTAAAACAACATCATTTTATTAGTATCTTCAAAAGTGAAGTAGCACTAATATAAATTACTTGGTAAAAAATTATTAACAATAAAACCCACAAGTTTGTACTTTTATCATATTTATTATATTTTAAAATTGGAAATAACATGTGCAAAACTATTTTTTTTTTGTCAGAAAGTGGAACTCTTCCCAAAAAGGTTGGCCACACCTGATCTAGACTATTCACAAATAATTTGCATAGAAAAACAAATTTTGTTGTATATACTAATATGCAGTTTGTATATTTCAATATAAAATACTTTAAATATTCATTTTACCTTATTCATTTATATAAAAGTACACAAAAAGAATTAACAGCTGCCAGACTTACTATCTGATGTAGAACATTGATTTAAATGTTTTTAGAAGTTAAATTATAGAATATTTATAAAGGTTAAAACTTACTAAGGAACTATTGTGGAATATATTTTCTAATATGGTTCTAATATTTTCAAATATGGTTTCTAATATTTTCAATAAATAATTTAAAATTAATTATTCATACAAGAAGTTGTTGAACTATATCTATACAAAAAATCTTGGTGGACTACAGATGTATAGGGGTTTTATAGGAATACACAATGCACTGTGAGAAACATATATTTAATTAAAAATAATTTTACATCTACCTTCAAAAATTCAACTACAAAAAAAAAAAAAAAAAAAACCCTTCAAACCACGGTTAACTTAGAAAATAACTTGATAGCTAATTTATCTTCAGAACTTCATAAAATTACAGGACAATCACGAAGCAAAACTTTATGATCTGGGATAATAGCCTTTGTTGCTCTAAATCCCCAATAAAGATATTAACTGTTCTATTAACTTGACGATCAGATTGTTGGATGACAATAAATTCAAAACAAATAGTTATCATGGGAAAGGAGCAAAATGATACAAAAAATAATTCAACTTAATGGCAATGCGACTTAAAGAGATTATCATGCATTTAGCTCAGGCACACACATATTCCGAGTAAACCAAGTGCAAATGTAAATGTAAACATAAACATTACAGTGCGCATGCGCGGAAATGTATTTTGTCGCCAAGCTGCGCGGGTGTGCCAACCTCGCCAAGCGGTTCCCAATCCATGACGGATTCATAAGTCGCTGTGATCGGGGAGAAGTGCCACCCCATGATTGTGCCATCCCCGTTTTATTGGAATCGATGGTCTCTCAAGAACGAATGTTGCACGGCGAGCCCATCGAAGCAAGATTGGAAGAAATTTTACTGAGTGGAAAAGAATATTGACCCCGAGTCATGCATATGACGGACCAAAATAGCGTACGTTGGCAGACAATGTACCACTATGTCCAAAGTGGCTTTCCACAACATTAAGAAAATTCTTCACAAAGATAAACTTTTTTCCGCTGTAAAATAAAATCTGAAGAAAAAATTAAATCTATGTAAAAAAAATTTTTTTATAGATTTTAATTTTTTCTTCAGATTTAATTTTTTGTAAGAGAGAAAAACCTCGACAGCCACTCTGAGTAATCATGTGGTTCAAAATTCTTTTGTCCAATCAACACCATCCTCTGGCTGCTGGTAAAGATGGCACTTTAAACTTGTGGACGACACGCTTACAAGTTTACCAAACGTTTCGACACCCTTGTGATTCAAGGCAAAGATGTGTTGCCGGGCCACAAACCCTATCCAGTCATGACACAAAAGTCCAAGCTCGTGACTCCCGATGTGATGTTTAACATTTTGAATGCCAAATTGTCGTCTTTGGCCACCAATGCGGGCGTGGCTCTGGTGGCCTGATGGTGGACAGCCACAAATATTCTCCCGTTCAGTCTTGGTCCAAGACTTTATCGAAAAGGTCATGCGTCGGACCGTGGCTCCTGTGGAATGTCCTGCTGAGCCATGGATGGATTTTTAGTGAATGAGGTGTCTTTACGTATTCCACCCCTCCTCACTCGTTGTGACAAGAGTATCCAGACCCCAACCTTGATTTCCAACCCATTGGAAAGACGCCCACATTATTTTGCTGGCCATCTTCCTCTCCTTACATTGGATGGATTCAACCTGGTCCATAATTGTTCAACCCTGTGTCTGTTTTCTTTCATAGCCCATCAAAAGCCACTTCCTGCATCGTCTAAAAGCGGGGCTCATACCAAGGGTGGGGAAGCACTTCCTGTTTCAAGCCAATCAAAAGCCCCTTCCTGCTTCTCTCTAGTATAAAAGCAGGACTCAGAAGCCAGTCGCCTCATAGACATGGAGGCCGACCAAACATTTCAATTATACCTGATCAAATACCAGGGAGTCCATCTCTCTGATTTCATTACGTTTATGACGCAGTTTCGAATCATTGTCAACGGCTTGCAACCCCCGAGATTATTGACCTCCACACCGACACTGAACAGCGTATTGTGGAGCTGCTGACCAAAGTGCTCCCTCATTATCATCCTCTGGACATTCCTCGCGTCAGAAGTCTTTGCTAGTTTTGAACCTAAGGACGTGTCCAGTGACTACTTGGAGCAGGAGGCTTTCAAAAGAAGAGGAGCCTTTATTCAAGCTCTGTGAACTCTGTATGCCAAATCCACCTTATACCGTTTGGCACATAAGTCTTGGAAACGACATGGTCCTCATAACCTGACCACTTGGACTCTATTGGCTCAAGCGGTGTTGGATGGATGTTATGCAGAGAAATGACCCGATACCGTGTTTCAAGTGCCCGACGTGTGCTCCATCTGTCTGAGTCCAATGCACTGGCCAGAAAAGACACACTGTGGCCATGTATTTCCCTTGCGATGTCTGTTGCAACACCTGGACGTGAGTAATACCTGTCCCCTCTACAGGGCACCCAACCCATTGAGAACATTCCTAGAAACCGTGGTGAGCCCTAGAAAAATGGGAGAACTGGAAAGGAGCATAGCTCTGGACCAGTTCTCCCATTTTTTTGGGCTGCTCTAGACGCCAAGGTTGGCTTCCAAAGCTTATTGTGAAGCTTGTGATGGGTGGTTAAAACATAGTGCACAACAATTGTCTCGCCATTTTTTGACAACATTCCAATCATGGTCAAAAAGAAAATTTAAAGAAGGAAATGTAAGAAAATTTAAAGAATGACTCTGTAAGAAAATTTAAAAGATGAAAGGATTCAATAAAAAAAATTTTTTTTAGTATATTGTTTAAAGCTTTGTTTCTTCTCTGTGAACGTCGACGATTGTCCCAACAGTTTTTACACACTCAAGGTTTGGTGGTGTGGTTTCACGCTCACCTTGGATCGTGTGTCTTTCAATATACCTCAATGTTGGTACTATTTGTGTGACGGACGCATTTAAAGACATTCAAGCTTTTCAAACGGCTCTTGCATTTATGGGTCCCTTTTGCAGTCATCGTTGGATTCGCCTGTGTCCCATTTTACACTCGCATCCTGTTTGAAACGTATAAAAGCGAGAGGTGTTTTGAACACTTTTCATTCGTCATGGAGCCAATTCATGCCTTCCCCGAGCACATTTCTACCACTGTGGTGCCCGTGACGTTGCCCGAGAAACCCGATGCGTTGGAACATGCTTCTTGGCAGGGCCAAGTCCGAGCTGGAATCGTCTACCAAGAGCCCAACTCAAAATGGGTGTTTGTTCTGTTTTGTAAAGACCATTGGCATCAAAAAAAGACGTGGTTGGACAATTTCAAACGGGCCGTCATGGAAGCAAAGCATGCGAACGAATTTAGACCCAATGACGTGATGTGGGGAAAACATTGAAAGGCCTGTTGAGAAATCCAGATAGACTGCTCAAAAATACCGATAAGAGGATAGTTTAAATTTACGGCAACATATTTTTTGCCAAAAAAGACTTTACCTTTAGCTTGCGAATGGTGAAATCCGGAGAGATTCACTATATTCAAACGACGCATGTGCCCATGTTGATCTATGAATTGCCAGCCTCCAGTCTCAAGTGCCGAGCCCAACCCAATGTGATTAGGAGAAGTTTTGAGCCCTATGACCAAATGCTCTACCATCGAACCATCTTGGAGCGCCACACGGCGAATCTGATCCCGGCTGGAACAAACTTCATTGTTTTTATAGTTCAAAAAACAGCCTTTGGTTTGGACATTATCCCCGAATCCCTTCTCCCCCAGCTCATTAAGAAGGGATTCCACGTGGGAGATTTCCGGAAAATGAAAAAGTTTGATCAAACTCCTTGCAAGCTGCCTCCACCTACCCCGATTCAAGTACTGGCCGAAAAGTGACCTTTGGAAGAAAAATCTCTACCTTTCTCCCAAAAACGATCCAAAGTGCGTATCACTCCCGTCATGAGACGTGTGTCCCGACGACCTGAGCTAACGATGGCACCTGGACAGATTCAACCTGTGCAGATTCCAGATGTCCCAGAACCTGTGCAGATTCCAGATGTTCCAGAACCTGTGCATATTCCAGATGTCCCAGAAACACCTGTAAAGATTCCAGATGTCCCAGAACCCCCTGTGCAGATTCATTCTACATGTCCCAGAACCTATGCAGATTCCAGAGCCTGTGCAGATTCCCCCAGAGCTCGACACTTAGGAGCCGACGGATGCACTCGACCAGCCCATGTCGTTCGTATTTGGACCCCCAGCCCAAGAACTCCAGCTGCTTCACACGGTACCCTCTATTTTTGATGGTGATCTCATCTCATTCCTGGATGAATTTGAAAGGTGGTTGGCGCCTATGCACTTGACAATGCCCAGACTGAACCCTTGTGTAAAAAATCTATCGGATTTAAAGCCATCTAACCCATGGATCTATCTGACAATAGTTGCCTGTAGCTAATTGTATGTATTTTTTGTATGTCAATAAATAACGAATCTGAAAACAAGTCTCATTTTTTTGTCAGAATGGTTTCGGTACAACACTTGTTGGACCAGTGTCGACATCGTACCACTATCGTATTTGGAAATCTGGGTCGGTGGCCGGATCGAGTCAGGTATTACGAGTCAGAGTATCCTTACACCATCTTTTTTTAACCCAACTTTGGCGTGCACGTTCCTCGTTCATTTGGAAAAACCGTCATTGTGTTTACGAGTCATTTGCATCTGACGTGGAATAAAGGAGTCGCCTTAAAGTTCTTTCGCGTGGGTCGTTCTCCATCTTACCAAGTTTGGGAGGCGTATCAACCTCAGAACAGGGAAGCCTACCCTTTGGATCTCACGCACTGCACGCGACTGGCAGACTTGTACGTGACCTGGTTGACATGGTTGGACGATTGGGAAATGCATCGAGACGAGAACCTACCTTGGCATGTATGGTGTGGCCCCAACCTTGAAAAGGGCTTTGGAAACACATGTGGAACTCTCGCATCAGAACGCTTTGGCCCATGGGATGCCCTCTGACGTCCTCGAGCATATGTAAGGCAAGCGGCCCTTCTTTCTCAGATAAAGCACCATGCAACCCGTTTATTTTGCTCATGCAGACGTCACCAGGGCAAGCCAGTGCCCATTGAACTCTCCATTGCCAAGATTCCTAACGATCCCTAAGTGATCACGGTGAATCATGCCGGGCTCACCTCCACGAAATGCAATCCACGAACATGAACGTCTGGTTTACGACCCGTTACCCAAGCCCGTGGAATACCTACCTTTTTGCGTGAGGGGCAAGTTGAGCCAGATGGGCATCATGATGGTCAAAGGAACAGAACAACAAACATTTTTCCTACAGCCATGTCCCTGGAGACACTGCCTGAATTCAACGACGATAGAACCTTTCCCAACTCCTTGCATGAGGACGTTTCGTATTGCACCATGGTAAAATCTTACCAATTTGCCAAATACCTGCAGCAGTTTAACAAGCTGCAGGCGGAATGGAGCCATAAAGTTTGAATTTTGTAAAAAAAAATTGGACCCGGAAAAAGGGGGATCGAGTTGACTCGGTCCCCTTTTTTTCGGGTCCAATAGTATACGAAGATTGGATCGCTCGCTAATCTTTCTAGGCCAATCGATTCACGTGACCCAGCAGAGTATAAGAGGCTCAGCAGCCCTTCTCACTCTGAAGCAACATGTCTCACCTAGCCTTTTTTGCCCACGCCAACGTGTTTCACCATGACCATCGAATTGCCAACATTCCGGAAGAAGATCCAGACGTTATTTGCCTCACGGTGGACCACTCGAACCTCCTCTCGACCTCCAAAGACAGCCGGCCCAACAGGTACATCAATGAACGGCTCCACCTGAAAAGCCACCTGCCCGGATCTGTGCCCAACCTGTCTTTCTGCGTCAAGGGCAAGTTTTGTCACCTGGCCCAAGGAGGTCTCATCGTCGTCAAGGGATCGGACCAGCGGAAATTTTTTGAAAAAACTGGGACTTTTTACAATCAACCTGGAAATGCTGCACCATTTCCGGGATGACCACACCCTGCCTGACCACTTGCACGATGAGGTGCATGAGGATATATCCGAGTGCACCATGGTCTACCGATTTGCGCGATACCTGCAGCATTTTAACAAGCTGAATGCAGACGGCTCATCTAGCAGAGTGAGTAAGTAAAAAAAATTATACCAAAAAAGGGGGATTGAGACGACTCGGTCCCCCTTTTTTCTAGACACACACTATGCCCACGTTGGAAGGATATGCACCAGCCAATTGAAATTGTTTCACGTGACCTCATTAGAGTATAAAAGGCCAGCAGGCATACCTCGGAATGCTTTTGAATGGCTAAATATTTTTTGTTAAGACTGTCAGGATTAGGAGTCATGTTTCCATCTCAAATTCTGGCAGTCTTAAGGGTAAATGTTTTTAGCAAAAATCTTCAAGTCCGAAAACAGGAGGGGGCAGTTCCCCCGCCCCCTTTTTTTCGGGTCCATTCATACACCAAGATTGGAACCTGTGAATCGTCCCCTAAATTGGAAGGCTTCTCACCTAGATGCATCACTGTGAATCGTCACCAATATTGGAATGAGTTGACCCTCTCACCAAAACATTTCATTTGACATGTCAAGAATTTCATTTGACCCCCATTTCATTTGACCTGTCCTGCTTTTTATTTGCCCGGTCCGGCATTTCAGTGGACTCCAGTGTTAAAATTATTTTTGGGAGACATCTGTTTCATTTGACCAGTCAAGA
Source organism: Trichonephila clavipes (assembly GCA_019973935.1). Lineage (NCBI taxonomy): Eukaryota > Metazoa > Arthropoda > Arachnida > Araneae > Nephilidae > Trichonephila > Trichonephila clavipes. The sequence continues at coordinate 850,890 of BMAU01000078.1, forward strand.
ATTTAATTTGACCCCTCGTCTCTCTGGGGTGGACATTTTCTTTCGGCCCTGAAAATCTTTTTGAGTTGAGAAATTTTGTGTCATTCAATTTGCTTCATACTTTGATCGAGACCCTAAAAACAACATTGGGGTATAAAAATTGGGAGGGGACAAGAGTCATGTAAAACGAGCCGCGTCCCTTTTGGACTCTAACGTTGGTGGTATGAAAACGGGGGGACACGATGTACACAGCCACGTCTCTTTTGGACCCTAAATACAACGTTGGGGTATAAAAAAGGAGTCAGGTAAAACGAGTCGTCCCTTTGGGTCCTTAAAGGCAAGTTTTAGATAGGCGTCATGTAAAATGAGTCGACAAAAAGATACAGTGACGTTTCAAATGACATGGTGATGAACTTTAACTGAGACGGTTTCAAATGACATGGCAATGAACGAGATGGTGTTTCAAAAAAGGTCGTTTTCAATTTCCAATCATTTTTTGAAAGGGTCACGGTGCTCAACAATTTTTTCGGCTGACTGTATCTGTGAATAATTGTCGTCACCTACATTGGAATGAGGTGGCCCTCTCACCGAAACATTTCATTTGACATGTCAAGAATTTCATTTGGCCCCCATTTCTTTTGACATGTCCAGCATTTCATTGGACCCCTGTCCCTCTGGGGTCTCGCCCCGTGAAAAGTATTTTTGGGAGATATATGAAACATTTTGTGTCCTTCATTTGACTCCTGTCTCAATCGTCGCGCTGGGGTGAACATTTTCTCTCGGTCATGAAAAATCTTTTTGTGTGAAGTTTGAAAAATTTTGTGTCGTTCATACATGGTTGCGCTTTTGCATACTTTGCTTCATACATGAATTGAGACCCTACATTCAACTTTGGGTTAAAAATTAGGGGGGAAAATGAACAATAGTCATACAAAAGAGTCGTTGGAATGTCCCTTTTGGATCGAGACCCTAAATACAACGTTGGGGTATAAAAACAGGTGAAAAGGGACAAAATGCACGCAAAAAAAGCCGCGTCCTTTTTGGACCTTAAATACAACGTTGGGATAAAAAAAAGGTTGAAAAGGGACAAGTGTCAGGTAAAACGATTCGCGTCTCTTTTGGGACCTTAAATGCAAGTTTGGGATAAAAAGTAGGGGTCATGTAAAACGAGTCGTTTGAAACAAAAAGGTGGGAATACGGTGGGGGCTCGTTTCAAATGACAATGCGATGAACTTCAAACGAGATGGGTTTCATGATTAATTTCAAATGACATGACTTCAAACGAGATGGTTTCATATGAGATGGTTTCAAATGACATGACGTTTCAAAAAAGGTCGTTTTCAATTTCCAATCATTTTTTGAAAGGGTCACGGTGCTCAACAATTTTTTCGGCTGAATGTAGACTAACTCAGTTCCCAAACACTGATCCAAACGATGAATACCCGACTGACAACCTCGTCAGTCGGTACTGGGAGGCTCGACGTCAAATGGTTAAGAAGCCAAGCACGGTCGTTGGATAAATAAAATAAATATGTTTTGAATGAAAGTAGAAGAGGCAAGAGAGGCCTTTACCAAAAGTGTTCAATACGGGTGGGGAGGCAAACAAAACCCTTTCCAAACTGATGTAGAAGGGGATTTTTTTTGTACTGCAATGTTATTTTCTTTCTGTAAAGAACAATTTCAATTCTAAAATTCTGCGAGCTGCATCTACCCGATGCTGGGCTTTGGAGGAAGAAATTCAGTCTCGAGCCAGTCAATTAAAGTAGTTAAGTTTATTCAGATCTACCGAGTGAGAGTGAGCACGTGATTGCTTCACCCTTTTTATATACAGAACATAATGACGTCACACAACCTCTTCACAGTTACAAAAACGTGGCGCCATGCAGCCACTCATTCACACAAATCATTTTTATTCACAACACTTTCATAATGACAGCTATCAAGAATGTAATTATCGAGAAATGGAATGAAATAAAAAAAATTTCAAAAAGTAAAAGAATAAAAAATTCAAGTGTGATCTTCAAAGTCAAGAAAAATTAGGAAAAAGACAGTGGATAATTTATGTTTTATGTAGGAACTTTTTATCTCTGGTTATTACGACCGGTGTAGTACGTTCCTTGAGGTACATTTATTTCCTCCACTGGCGTAGTTAGCTCTGAGGGGGCCCTGTATCAAAAATCATTCGGGGCGCTTTTTTAGATTTGGAAGCCTTGTTAGTGGACTATAGTTACACATGTTGGGGTCTCTGTATCTTGGGGTCCAGTATCATTGATACGGCGGTAGCTACACTCCTGCATACGAACACAAATCAAATCAATCAAACATGAAATTTGAATCACGAAAAATATGTAAATTGCAAGAAATCAGACAAATCAATATAATAGTAGAAGAACTTTTTCTATCTAACATGATAGTCCAAGAGTGTATGAGAGAGACAATCCAATATGTGAATATAATAAGAAGTCTTAATTATTTAAGGTTATAAAGTCACAATAAAAAAAATATTCAATACAGATATTTAAAAAAATTCTATGCAATATGCAGAATTCGATTAGTTGCCTTAGATTGTTTTGGATATTGCTCTTTCAGTCAATTCGAAACTGCAAAACACGAAGGCCTTTTTTTTAGTGGGAGGGTGGAAATCAGGGGCGTAACTAACGCCGTTTCAACAGTATAAATGATACTGGTCCCCCAAGCTACAGGGGTCCCAACATATGTAATTACAGTCCACTATTAGGGCTTCCATATCTGAATAAGGGCCCCGAAGGAATTTTGATACAGGGTCCCCCAGAGCTAACTATGCCAGTGTTCGTATGGCATATTTTATGAAAATTAATAAATGTTACAAATTAACATATTCGTTACTTAAGGTTCATTTAATTACTATTTTTTAAAATTAGCTTGGATCAGAGATTTTTGAGGTTGAATAATGAATTTACAGAAATATGAATGTCAAACTAGATAAATTCTAAAATATGCTCCAAATAGAGAGAGCCTTGAAAAATATATGCCCTGCTATCTAACTTTTTCCTTAATGCGATTTTAGTATTAGAAAATTATGATTAAATTGTTGGCAACATAAAAATAGTATGGCAAATTGTGTGAGAGAAGTGAGCGTTAATTGACTAACTCAGATGTCATAATATGTGAAACATTTCATTATAAATTAACATATCTAAAAATTACATTTCTGTAACAAATTTATTTTCAATTTTTATTGCAAGACGTATTCTGAAAATTCATTATTTTTATGTTTACCTTTCTTTAAATGTGAGCAATCCGTTTTTCATTAACTAGGCTTAGTAATCGTTATGTTATAAAGTTTTGTGCGAATCCTTAGGAGAAAGATTTTACTATGCATCTGAGTCTACGTAAGTATGTTTTAATGGACTTATAATTAAATTGTGATTTAAAATGAGTGGAAGACCAAGGACGACGTCGATTGCTGAGAGCAGTAAGCAATCGTCGCAACCAAGTTTTACTGGAATCAAGACTACGAGTGAGTAGTATAATTCGAAATTTGCTTTTTTATTTATTTAACTAATTCTATACGCATAGCTCAATGCTTATTTAAATCTGTTATTCATTTGGGAATAATTTTTAGAAAATTCATGTACCTGCTTTTTTGTTTAATTGAATGATACACATAAGTAACAAAAACACAACTGTGTATTTGAAAATGAAACCAAAAGATCAGCTATAATAAAAAAGGTGTTCGTAATAATAGATTCTAAAGTTTATATTTGATTGAATAAGTGGAAATTTTTTGACGAATTCTTGTCAGAAAGCAACACTTTTTATCTTATTTTTTATCAATATTAAGTAGGATTTTTTTTGCAAGATCACTGTTGTAAAAATCCTTTTCTATTTAAATTTATTTGCACTGTAGTGTTCAGAATTGCGTATATAATACAATTTCTATATAATGTCAAAAATAATGTGACTGGATTTTAAATGTAAACTTATTTATTTTACAAATTATGTATAATTTGTTAGAACTTGTTGTTTTTCTTGATCTATTGTAAGTTAAATTCTTCTTTGCAAAATTTAGGCTATGAATTAGCATTGTCAAAGTTGTGCATTTTGGTTGAATTTGGGTGAAAGAATAAATATAAATATGTATATATATTTGCTGATTTAGATATAACAAATGTTAAAAATTTTTGTGCAAGATGTTATGATTGAGACTCATCAAAGAAATATGAGTATTGTGAAAAGAAAAATATATTAGTACAGTATTTCCAAACATATATGTTTATAACTTGGATAGATTCTTCAAAAGATTTAAAAGTATTCCTAAAAGCAATTGAAACTAATTTTAACTCTTAGTAATAATATTGAAAACATAAATTACTGATGTTGTTAAATGAATAATGAAATCAATAGGTATTTGTGTTGTATGTGAATTGTGAGAAATAAAAGTTTGTAATTTGTTTTTTTAATAATTTTTAGAATGTGTAATTAATGCTACTGTGTTTGTGATATTTCTGAAATTTGTATACCTTGTTATTTATATTTTTCTTATGAAAATTTTGTTAGGAAATTATTTAATATTGGTATACCCGTTCTTTGCACAGGTGAACAGAAAAATTAAACAACACAGATTGAAGGCTAAAGAAGTTTTTAATGAGTTAATTTTACGTGAATTGCAAATTAAACATAAAAAAACTTTTTGCATATCTCAGCTAAACAAGAAAAAACACCTTTGTTAAATTTTAAATATGTAGATCTAATAACTGATAAAAAGGATTTTTTTTTATTTATAACTCCCTTAACACTCTTGAGGGTCGATTTTTGAAAATACCTCCCGAAGCTGATCTCTGCTCAGCAAAAGTAACACATTGTTAAAAGTTTTGTGCAATGAATGCTTAAAATAATGTAAATAATTTATATCTGAAAGTGTAATACATTAATATTACTTTCTGTTGTATTTATTTTATGTTTAAATTGTAATATTCGCAAGCAACGCCATTTCTTAAATTATAATGATGATTCAATGAAAAACATAGCGAAATTGTTAACGATAGTCAAGTTGGCAAATGTCTAGCTACTTTCATAGCTTAAGTTTTATTAGAGCTTTGTAAGACCTGCCGTGTATGGGAGTGATGCACGTTAATACTTTATCCACCGCATTATGATTACTGCAGTTTTTTTTCATACATATTTTTTTTCGACCACTACATTCAAAATTAAGGGATATATATATATATACATAAACAAAATACTCCACTTTTGGGAAATTTAATCCGTTAGAGCTAATAAATTAAAGATATACACCGTTCACTTAAAATCAATAGTCAAATAGTTTTCTAAGGTCTTCATTAACATACAAAAGCGTAAGACGCTTAAATTTTGTCATAAACTATTTTTTTGGGACAAAAATAATAATCTTTGCAATCCGCTGAAAATGCAACATCTGCTACAAAACTATTCGCCTTTTCCTCTAAAATATTCATCATAGAACCTTTGCTGCCATATATCTTAGAAGAGTGGATTTCAAAGAATATTCCTGCTAAGTTGGTGGGGTGCGGTAGTTAAGAGAAGGGGGTGCCAGCTCAAGTGTTGTCCACGTCACTTGACCATGGCTCAAAATTACGTGGTCTGTTTGCAAAAGCCCTCGTGTAGCTGAACAGTGTGACGTTAATATTCACTCACTCCAAAAAATACAGTACAGTAGGTATAATTATTTTTATACTTAAAAATGCAATATCCACCTATTCAATTAAAATTATAGCGTTATAATTAACTACTAACCACAAACTATGCAAATATGTCCGAATGATGTAGTGTAAAAGACATTTTATCTACTGTAAGTACCAGAAGCAATAAAAGTATTTATTTTGAAAAAAAGCTCAATTTCTTACTATCAAATGTGCGTAATAAAATCATTAAAAAAACATTCAAATAAAGAGATTTATAACAACCTCTCCCTTCAAAACTTAGTTTTATTCTGAAATAAAAAAAATCAGGGATTATGCTGATCACAGGAATTAATTAGAAGCGAGGGCCTTGCATTGCCAAAACAAAAAGGGTTCTTTCACAAACAAAAGATAGATATATGCTGATGTGGGCTTTTTTGCAGTGCACGCCAGAATTGCTTGCAGATGGCTGAATCTTTTCCTACTTGACAAATATCGTTATATTTTGGACACTTCTCACTATATCTTTATAATTTATAGCCTATGTGTTATTCTGGTGCATAAGCTATATTACTGTAAAGTTTCATTAAAATCCATCCAGTTGTTTTTGCGTGAAAGACGACCAAAAATCCTCACAAACTTTCTCATTTATAATATATATCTATGTATGTGGAATATTAAATCTTAAATTTTTTTTTTGTCTAAAAAAACATTAATTGGATTTGAATCTGGTGTGCATAATAAAACTAATATTAGGTAAAAAATTTGTTAACTGAAGTAATTTTCTTATATAATTAAATAACATGTTGATTTTTTTTATAAATGCTCAAATGATTTGATTAATAATTTTTTAATATCAAAGCTAAGTAATGCAATAAAAAAAATTATTCTAGAAATTTAGAGATAAATTTGAATTTCTTTCATTTGTTTCCAAATCTCGTGACTTTTGTTATATTCTCTTTTCCCCCCTCTTATTGGATTGTTTTCTTTCTTGAAAAATCCCTATACATATTAATATAATTTTACCATTTGTTGTTAAACTGGTGTTTAAGATACATTTACAATAGATTCATTTATTTTAAAAAATAAGTATCCATTGTTTTAAATATTTTGTTTGAAAAATCCCAGTTTAATATCCATTTTATATTTTAAATTTTTCCTGTCTTTGAATTATCAATGAATATTGTCACAATAAAGTTTTTCTGTAAAAATGGCAAGCAATGTATTTCAAAACTTATACGAAATTAATTCATGAATGATTCTTGATTTATGGAAAAGGAAGATTGTTGAATGTATTTAAAAATGACAATTGCATGAATGTTAAATTTCATGAATTGATCAGAAATAATAATTTTACTAATATATTCATTTATTTTTAGAAAACTCATCATTATCACTAAGCAAATGAAAATTATTTATTGGTTATCTCTTAATTGCATTTTCTTGGCAGCAAAATAAATATTCTGTGATAAAGCCACTGAGAAACATTAAAGAGCAGTGGAACTCTGCCAAGTTGGAGTAACAAAAAGCAGTACTGCTAGACACCACTTAGAATACATATTTAGTAGAGTATATCTATTGATATTTTCTTTTCAAATGGGGAAAAAATATTTTTTGAAAGATAATAAATATGCAATCTTGCACATTTTTGTTATTTCTTAAAGGGAGAAAAACTGTTATTCTAAAATATTCATAGTACTATTCTAAGAAATAAAAAATATATATATTAACTGCAAAGTATCTTCTAAATTCAAGAAAAGAATAAAATATATTTAGATTTATAAAAACCTCCTTGTAGTTAAATGTTCCCATGAAAATACTAGAAGAATTCTGATATACATTGAAACAATATTTTTAAAAATTACAACACTTGGAAAAGAGCATAAGTTGTGTGTTAAATCAGTTTTTAAAGTCAGTCTCATCAGCACTGGCGTAGCTAACTAGCTCTGAGGGGGCCCCCATATCAAAATTCCTTTGGGGTGTCCTTTTTTAGATATGAGAGCCCTGCTAGCAGAACTAGTTATACTTTTTGGGACCCTGTATCATTGATACGGCTGTAGCTACACCCCTGCTTATCAGTAAAGGTGTCCTAGAGAAACTTTCATTGCAGGCTACCTCTTGGATGATTTTTGTCTTTTTGTAATTTATGTATTAGCATTTAATTATAGAACAATTTTAATTTTTTCTTCTGGCTGATAATAAAGAGTTGTAACTTTTTAGAGAAAAAAATTATACTATTGGATAAAAGAAATTTTTTTCATGTGTTCATATAATTTATATCATGGATTTGTAAGGTTTCCTCGTTCCCCTTTAGTACCCTCTCTTGTTTTTTACTTTTAGAGTAAATTCTATCTGAATCTATTTTGTATGTTATGGCAAGGAATTTTTTTTTTATGATCAAAAAATTGATTTAGATTTTTTAAAAATGTATATATATATATAGTATGTATATATATCTTCCGGAAGTTTTAATTCATTTTCTTGATATTTTTTTTCAGTTGCAATTATCTACTTTTAAAAACGATTACAAGCTGTACTCAAATTATATATTGCTGCAAAGTCATGTGATTTTTCTCATTTTTACTTCTTGTTAATGATTTTTTTTATTTAAATATTCATTACATTTAGATGTTATATTTTGAGAGGCAAGTATACGTCTTGCTATTTGGTAAGATCTCTGTTATATCAAAAATGTAGATCAGCACTATTTTAATATCTTTGAAAAAATCTGAGTTTTTTTTTTTTTTAAAAAAAATTTTTTGTTTGTGTGCTTAGTCTTTGAATTAATGGTTTCTTGATAAACCTTGATTTAATATTTGAATTATTTTATGTACTATGAAACCCTTAAAATAAGTAAAGAACTCCTTTTCTTGGGTTTAAACTTAAAACTCTACTTAAAATAAATTTTATTAATATAAAATGTACTTAAAACCAGTGTACAGTAACTCCTATTTTTTATTTGTAACATTCATTGATGGATTAAAGAATGTGGGTAAAATCCTAAGAGAGCTCCACACCCTTGGTGACAAACCGAAAAAATCGCCAAGCGAAACCAGCAATGGCGACAAGTGAATATAGTGAGATAAAGTGAATGCGTAATGAAAACATATCTAAAATAAACAGAAATTTAACATTGAAGATAAAAAAAATATATAAACAACACATATTTTCTTAATACTTATCTTTTCCGAGTAGAGGGTATAGCGTAACAACAGATTTTAAAAAGCCTTAAAGGTCTCATCGCCTTGCGAATGATCGTGTGAGCGCCGCCATATACAGAGTGTTTTTATTCCAGGTATAGAAGTATAAGTTGGCATTACTTTCCAAGATGGCGACCGATTTAACAGCTGTCAAGTTATTTATTCTCAGTTTGGTTTGACAATTCATCATGAATAGACTTACGCCTGAACAACGCTTTCAACTTGTGCAATTTTATTTCGAAAATAATGGTCGCGCGCGCGCGCGATTTTCATAAGCGAATTTTGTTTAGCAATGAAGCGCACTTCTGGTTGAATGGCTACATCAACAAAAACAAAACTGCCGCGTTTGGAGTGAAGCTAATCCACAAGTGTATGTCGAAACACCGTTACATCCTGAAAAATTGACTGTTTGGTGCGCTTTATGGGCTGGTGGAATCCTTCTTCAAAAACGACGAAGGCCACAACGTTACAGTCAATGGTGATCGGTATAGAGCCATGATTACTAACTTTTTCATTCCTGAATTGAACAATCATGATGTCCAGGAGCTGTGGTTCCAACAAGACGGCGCAACATGTCACACAGCTCGTGCCACAATCGATTTATTGAAAGACATTTGCTGACTGCCTAATTTCACGTTTTGGACCTGTGAATTGGCCTCCAAGATCTTGTGATTTAACACCGCTAGACTATTTTCTGTGGGGCTATGTAAAGTCATTGGTCTATGCGGATAAGCCACAAATGCTCGACCATTTGGAAGACAACATTCGCCGTGTTATTGCCGATATATGGCCACAAATGTTGGAAAAAGTCATCGAAAATTGGACGTCCAGATTGGACTACATCCGAGCCAGCCGTGGCAGTCCTATGCCAGAAATCATATTTAAAATGTAATGCCACAAGATTATCTTTCGAATAAAAAAAATTCATGTCAATCGAATAATACATCTAAAAAACACCCTTTATATTCTGCAAGGCTGGTATGATTTCGAAGAAAGCGTTTTATTGCCAACAATGTTACATCATGCTGATCATTACATTTAGTACATTCGTAACTCTAAGCAATCAATCCTTCCTTCATACACTATTCAATCAATTCTTTCTTACCTTTCACATTCAACAAAGTAAAAAATTCTAAGATATATTCCTTCACACACACAGCCATACTTCCAGCCCAGTGCTTAACAACAAAATGAAATTCAAAATGTCCGCCGACAAAATAGGAAAATTCCAAAAATAGTTGGGTTTACCATATCTAGTGTATCAAAGTAGGGTTACCAAGGTGGTGCAATTATTGCCAACCAAAATAATTCACGCCAAGGGTGTGGGCTCTCCTAGGACCGAACCAGAATGTGCTATAGGCATTGCTTCTTTGTGATAATTTAATATTTACTTTTAATTATATTCTATAGGCAAAGATGGAAATAAAGTGACAACTGTAGTTGCTACTCCTGGACAAGGTCCAGAGCGGCCTCAAGAAATTTCTTACACTGATACCAAGGTTATTGGAAATGGATCTTTTGGTGTAGTTCACCAAGCTCGTCTTTTTGAGACTGGAGAGCTTATAGCAATCAAAAAAGTGTTGCAGGATAAGAGATTTAAGGTATTTTTTTTTCTTGATTATCTTTATGTTGATGTGTTTTTCATTATTAATTTTTATACATTGAGTTTATGTAAATTTACAATTTCTCATTATTTAGAATCGGGAGCTGCAAATTATGAGGAGATTAGATCACTGCAATATTGTGAAGTTAAAATATTTTTTTTATTCAAGTGGTGACAAGGTATGAATTTATTTTTCTAAAATTTTACTTTAGCTTTCTAACTTAGAATAATTTTAAAACTCGCATAATTCACTTTTACCTTCAAAATGTAAATTGTGGTTATACATCCCACTTAAAATTGAGTCATATTTAAAATGGCTTATTATTTTAGTGATTTATTATACATTATGATGATGAAAAATGAGAGATGTGTACTTGATAAAAGTTGTAAAATTTTGAGAAAAAAACTTTGGAATATACTTTTTGTTGAAATAATTATGGTATTATGTTTACATTTTCTTTATTATTCTGATGTAGATATTAGAATGTTTTTCTAAGAAACTCTTGTTACTAATGCGTAAATATGTATAAAGTTTGTATTATATAAAAATGTTTAAGAAATAATTCAAGTTAGAAATTGCTGCATAAATTTTAGATTTATATTTTTTGATAAAAATAAGCAAATCAGAAATTATTTTTTTCGGAAAGTTGTATTCTTTCAAAGTAAAGTTTTTTTTTTTTACTTATAGAAAGATGAGGTTTATTTAAACTTGGTCTTAGAATATATTCCGGAAACTGTTTACAGAGTGGCAAGACAATACAGCAAAGCTAAGCAAACAATACCTACTTCATTTATAAAGGTAATTTTATCTATTTAAGAATTTTTAAAAATCATTGTAAACATAATCCTTTACGTTTAATATTTAAAAAAACTGATCTTATTTTTCTTAGCTGTATATGTATCAACTCTTTCGAAGTTTAGCTTACATTCATTCCCTTGGAATATGCCATCGTGATATTAAACCTCAGAATCTGCTGCTAGATCCAGATACAGGTGTTTTAAAGCTATGTGATTTTGGAAGGTATGTTCTTTTTTTAAAAATATATGTACTATTATAGTTATTTTATTTAATTCATAAACTGCAGTTCTTGGGTTAATTATTTAATCAAAGTTGCATATGTAAAAAATTCTTATTGACAATAAAATTTAGTTTAAATATTGATTTACATTGTGCAAGAACACTTGCGTAAGAAAAAAAGGAATTATTTAACATTAAAATTTGTAATTTTGATTTTTTTTGTTATTTAAAATATTACTAGTAAAGAATTTTAAATTTACTAGGATAAAATTAAGAATAAAGAGCTTAAATGAAGACTCTTGTTTTATAGCGCCAAGCACCTTGTAAATGGCGAGCCAAACGTTTCTTACATTTGTTCCCGCTATTATCGAGCCCCTGAACTCATATTTGGTGCAACAGACTATACAACCATGATAGGTAAGCTTTTGTTGCTGATGTAATGTATTTTTATAAAATAACGTTCATCCTAGGTATTAACTTGTCCTTCACAGGTCCAGGGTGGCCGTGGTAGCCTAGCGGTCAGTGTGTCATGAATTCGAGCCTAGTACCACTGAAGACCCACCATGTGGGAGGGGGGGTGATGCATGTTAAATCTGCCAAGAGCTCAAATGTCCTGTTGATTTGGTGTGGTAGTTAGGAGGGGGTGCCAGCTGAGGTATCGTCCTCATCACTTAACCCTGGTTCAAAATGACAAGGTCTGTCGCCAAAAGCCCTCGAGTAGCTGAACAGTTTGACTTTAATGTTCACTCACAAGTTCAAAAGCTATCATTCTGAGTTTTTTCTTTTAAAATTATTTTGTACTATAAATTGATCAACAAATACAGAAGGAATTAATTTTTTTGGTAAGGAAAATTTATATATATAAATTTTCTGTTAAAAAAATTTTCTGTAAAAAACCTATGTTTGTGTTTTCACTTCTACACCTTGCATTTTTTCAGGCCTAGAGTATGCTTTTATTTAAAGCACCATAAATACATCAAATATTAATAATTTTGTTCATTTTTACATATTAGCGATAAAAATCAGAAAGTAGTTTAGAATTAAACTAATAACCTTCAATTTTAAGAAAGAATGTCTCATTGAATTCAAATAAATCTCAGTTTCAAGTAAGAAGGCTATAAGTGGAGGGTATTGAATAGAATATTTATCTTTCACTTTTTTTAGTTTTAAGTAATACATAAATTTTTTTTATTACCAATTCATGTATATATATATATATATATTAAGGCACATATATATTAATTTCATTTTTCTTCTAACTTATTTCCTGTTTTTTGGAGGGTGGTATTAAATAGTGATTTTCTTTGTTTAGATGTATGGTCTGCTGGGTGTGTGCTAGCTGAGTTACTTTTAGGTCAACCCATTTTTCCTGGAGACAGTGGTGTAGACCAATTAGTTGAAATAATCAAAGTTCTTGGAACTCCAACAAAAGAGCAAATACGGGAGATGAACCGCAATTACACTGAGTTTCGGTTCCCTCAAATCAAAGCTCATCCTTGGAGCAAGGTACTTTTTTTTAGTTTTGGGGAACATTTGCATGGTTTCTGAATTTTTAGTTGAGTTTTGATATCAGTGAAAAATTATACATTTCCATATTTTTTCTCCCCTCAGGTTTTTCGTGCTAGAACACCCCCAGAAGCTGTTGATCTGGTTTCTAAATTATTAGAATACACACCTTCAGTAAGATGTACACCCCTCCAAGCCTGTGCGCATCCATTTTTTAATGAATTAAGGGAACCAGGAACAAGGTTGCCAAATTCTCGAGAATTGCCTCCTCTTTTTAATTTTACGGAACATGGTAAAGTCTTTCTCATTTTATATTCTTATTATTCTTCATGTATTGAATTAAAATAAGTGATTTTTGACAAAACTTACAAGTTACATAGAGAAAATTAAGTATGTGTTTTTATTAATAGTTGCTAATGTATCTCAGGACATAATTAAGGTCAAAGAAATGGGAGTTAAAAAAAAGGTTGTACAAGCTATGAGTACTTTTTTAAAATATTTTAAATTTCATTCAAATTGACTTTTTAATCTCTTAAAGGGACTACTATGATTAAATTGACAAAAATCGGTCAAAAATTCAAATAATAATTTTTTAGCCTTAATTATTCTGTATATTTTCTATAATCTCACAAAATTTGTGAGCTATAACTTTAAAAAAATTCAGATTTATTACTTTAATGTTCCTTTTTATTCACATCCAAATGGCAATTAAGAACTTTAAACTGATTTATCTCGGTAAGAAAAAATAACTCATTTATCTTCATTTAAAATGCTAAAGCTTTTTTTCCTACAGTGCCTAATGCTTTGAATTTTTTTTACCTATTGCTAATAGTACATGTAACAAAAGTTAGTATGCATTTTTGAATCAATTTGAATATTTATTTTATTAAAAATAGTTGACTTTAGAGTTTACAAATTTTTCAAGGAATTTTCAATAAGCATTCATAAAAAGTTTTACATATATGAATCATGCCAGCAGTAAACCCATACTAATTTTGTTATTAAAAGCGTGACGTATTTGTAAATCAAATTTCATGTGTATGTTAATTGTTTCAGGAGTATCTTTTTAAAATCCTATCATAGATTTTGAAACTTTTCTTTAAAAAAATTCAATGGTAAGTATTTTGTAGTACTTTGGGAACAATAATCCATATACATTTTGGCTACAAGCGAAAAAATTGTAGAAATCATTGAATCAAAGATTTTTGTATTAATTGTACCATGTCCCCTTTAATTGTTTATCAAAGATGCAATTTTATTTTCAAGATACACACAATATGGTAAGAATATTTAAATATAAAATAAAATTCATTTGTGTGTCAAGAAAATATATTATGCTTAGACATTTGAAAGAAAGTGTTAACAATGGTAATGATGAAGAGACATTTCAGTAATTAAATTTAATTTTTTGTGTATATTAACAGAAGTTATTTTTTAAAAACCTTTCTACTGTTTTTAGTTATATTATTAGTGGCATTTCTCTAATATTTAATTAGAAACTGCTATTCATCTGAAGCATTTCTGTTTACATGTAGTAAATATCATTGTGTATCATTAAATATATTTTTCAAGCGAGAATCTTATTTTAAAAGTATTACCTAAATTCATTTAAATTAAATTTATTTATTTTTTTGGATGGGGGTTAAATAAATGACTTTTAATTTTTAAAAAGATTCTTTTTTTTCATTGATTTTAAGTTTATTAAAAATTTTGTATGAAATGATTCATTTCTTTTGTAAGCAAAAGCAAGCCATATAAGACAAGCTGATTAATTATATATATCAAAATATTTTGTTGGAGAGGGGAGCACTATTCCTGTGTTTTGTGTTTTATAAGTTTTTCGCTTTTCATTTCCTTTTAGTGTTATATATTTTACTGCAAAAGCTAACATTGTAAACAGCTTTGGTAAAAGATTTCTGAGATTTATTCCAATAAATTTTGTATTTGTAAACTAATTAAATTGTAACCAAGTTAACATTACTTTAAAAAGAATTTTTTTTTAAAATCTAATAAAGGTTTAATAATTTTTCACTACTTTTATCAAGGTTGTAGAGTTGTAGGTATTACAGGAACTCATCATTTTTGAAGCTTCAATACTGATTCAAGAAAAGAAAGCCATGTAATAAAAACAAGAAATAGAAAGACTTTAAGTGAATATTTTAAGAAAACAATTGAATTAAATTTTTACCTTATTGCCATCTTATATAAATTTATTCTTTCTGGAATGATCTTTAATTATTGACTATATGAAAATATTGAGATATTAGTACATCAGGGTTTTTTTCTCCTACATTCCGTATCTTATGAATTGTGATTCAACATTTTATACAGGAGAACATATTTGTTCCTTTTTAAATACTGTCAGATTAATTTAGAATCATTAAATTCATTTTTCATCAAATATAGTTCAGGAATTTACAGATAGAGGCATTCAAACATTTCAGAAACAACAATTCTTTTCTACTGTCTTACAATTTTTCAGCTATATGCAGTGCTGTATAATATTTTGATAGCTATAAAAATTAATAAGAGATTTAAAATTAATCTCTGAGTGTTTCATGTTCTTTGCATTATTTTTAAATGAACATAAATTTGAATTATTTCATGAATGTTTTTTTATTGTCCGTATCAGGGAACCACCCATTAGTGACAGAAATAACTGTATATTGAAAACCTAGTTTTCAGATGTGTGTGTAGCTAAAAGTATTTGTTTTTCTCCTCTTAGAATTAAAGATTCAACCCTCTCTAAATTCCATCCTGATTCCATTGCACATACTCAACAGTAGTCAATCCATTGGAACAAATAATGCCGGGGCTGTCGATCAAGGTTCCAGCAGCATGACCCACATGGCGGCTGAGTCCTCTACAATTAGCAATTCACTGACAACTTCAGGCAGCAGTGTAAATGCTGCACAGATTGGGGCTTCAACTTCCACTGCAACTGCATGACACTTTTATTGTCAGAGGGCAGGCAGCTAAGCCACTAAAGAAAAAACCAAAACAAAAAGAAGTGTGGAAGACCTCTTCCCTCATGCTAGTTCTATTGAGGGTCTCGCTGTCTGTAACACATTTCGAGCAGTGTTCGATGTACCTGATATAGGTTGTACATAAATTACTATAAATATTATGTTATTTTGAATTACTCATAGTCGATTAAAAACAATTTTATTTAATTATATTTTAGTTGTTACAGTTTGATTTATTTGTTGATGCAGAGGGAACTACACAAAGAGTGAGATGAGTTTTAATTTCCCCTTTTTTTATTGCTGTTCTTAATGTTACTTTTTAAGTTTAATTTTACTTGTGAATATAAAAAAAGAAATGTTTTTGTATAGCCTACTTGGACGTTTGTTTCAAAACAAAAAAAAAATTTAATTTGTATTTTTTACAATTAATCTTTTAATTGAGTGGTGATCGCAACTGGGATAAAATGATTATGTATTTTATACAAAATTAAAATTTCATTTTAAATTTTGTTTGTAGAGTTAATAATAAATTCTGTAGTTATAAAATAGTGTTACTGAATGATGTGCATTTCTAGTAATTACTCTCAAAAAACATTTTCCAAGTTAAATTTTATAGCTTGATTCTGTTAAATATGATAATTTATTTAAATAAATGCATAATGACTTCCCTTTCCTTCACTTATTTGATCTAAGCCTGTGAATGTAATTTTCTGCAAAGAAATACCTTTCTATATTTTAATAAGCACACTTTTCTATGTATATTGTAAATCTCATTCTTCCTGAATTTTTGGTTCAAATACATGACGGACCTGTTGCCCAGTTTTTGGCTTTTGAAATAGCAGTTTAGCAAACCTGCTCTTGCCAGATATAGGTGTTGTAATATGTGAAAAATAATATATGCTTAAACTGAAGATTATATTTCCTGCTAATTTATCTTGTACAGTTTCAAATATAAATCTATACCATTTTAAGCAATTTCATGTTTAAAAATACATATATTAGAATGTTTGATTATTTTTCATGTTTGCTTCTGAAAGTATATTGTACATCCCTGTGACTGACTGAATGACAGTTTTGTATACTGTACAGTGTGTTTAATGTATTGTATGAAGTTGTGTAGAATATAGTTGTGTTATACTGGTAAACCATCAAATTTATAATCGGAGCTCGTCATAAAACAAACACTTAGGGATGACTTTCCAATGCAGTTGGTAGTTGCTGAGTAATGTACATGTATCCAAAGCTTGATCCTAACTTACAGAGGATCGACTTTGCAACTTATTATAAGTTGTTTGAATTAATGTGCCACTTTAATGAAAATATGTGAATAATTTGTAAATTTTAATTATATAAATTTTAAGTGTTTTTGTCTGTGTTTTAAATTAGAAGATTTGACATTGTGTCATTTGTCTTTCAAAAGCTTTGTATGGATAAATAATGAAATAAATTTATTTACATTAAATGTGTAATTTTTAAAAAATCAAATGTACTATCCTTTTCTATATACTAGCTGTTATCTGTACTAAAATTGAAGTCTGCCATAATTGTGTTAAAGTTATCTCTTATATTGAAAATTTTGGGGCAATATATGTAAGACATTTCTTCACTTGATACTTTTGAACATTTAACTGAAAAAGAAGATTCTTTTGTAATTAGATAGTTTGCTTTTATTTGGACTTTTCGTAATTTTTTTTCATTTTAGTATTTATTGTTAGTGATAGAGCTAGATATATACCTGTTAAACTCGGGTAATAGTTGCATAAAAATAGAAATTATATTTGTGATTTTTTTTACTCAAGTTACTAATTAGTAACTTTGGTAAATATGCTCTTTCTCTGACAAATGTTTTGTTTTTGTGTCAATCTTTTAATAAATATAACTTTAAAATCATGTCATTTTTCCAACTAAAAAATTGATTCAATGCATATGTAATTTATTATGATTTCTTATCCTTTGTACATGTTTTATAGATATTTTTATACAATATCATAATGTGTTATGTAATGATTGATTTTTTTCATATTTCATGTACTTCAAATAAAGGTCTATCAGTTTTTAAGTTAAAGCCAGTATTTGTTTTGTTTCAAGAAGAAGAAATTCCCATATCATTCTTATATATATTTATGTATAAATTTAAGTGGTTTTACTAAACATTTTTGTTATTTTAGTCAGCACTTGTACTTCTTAGTTTTGTGAAGTAGAATGATATTCTTAAATAATTAAAGGATAAATCTTTTGCGATATTAGTTGGTTTCCCTTTTTATTCAATATTTTCGTGGATAATACACATATATGTTCATTTTTCTTGTTTTCGAATTATGAAAAGAGGTGGAAAAAATATCCACATGAAAATAATTTTCAAATTTTGTGAAATATGTGTCAGTATATAAAGATGTGTGTTTTTATTGCTGTAGTCATATTTATTTTTTAAAACGCCTTTGCTTTTCTTAGTGTTGCCAATTATGTGAACCTGTGAGTATTCTTTAGGAAGTGCTCAATACGAACTAATGAAATGAAATAAATATTTCAAGGCTTCTTGCTCTGTTATTATTGGAATTTTTTGATGTACCAGGAAGCATAATAGTAATTATATAAAAAATTGTATTGAATTATTGATTTAAATCCATATGAACAAGTGTGTTGAATGTTTCAATGTCATAAATCATTCACACTCAATTGTATAAAATGTGGAAACAGATTTTTTTTTCTCCCTCATGCAAAATGTTTTAATTTTGTGCACTTCATACATATACACTACTATACATAAACAGGACCATGTTGTTGTGCATTTGTGCACATTTTTCCCTTTGTATATGGCTTTACTGTTAGGCAATTAGATGTAGGAAATAAAATAATTACACATGAAGTGCTATTTGTTTCATTCAAATCTGCTGTCTGTGTCACTCGAAAAGAGGGAAAAAATTGAATTCTAGAATAAGCTTGCACTTGTGTATTTTTGTAGGTGTGGAAATTATATCTGCTAATGATATTTACAAAAATGCTTCTATGTTGTAGAGTGTATTATTTCTATATACAGAAAAAGTTAGTTTTCATCATTTGTATAAACTATTTAAAACAAATTATTGTATTGCACCTAATTAGTTATTAAATATTTTTTATTTTGTTGCAAAAATTACCTTTCAAAATTTTTGGTCTTATTTGTGGGATGTATCACTTTCAAGTTACTGTAAATAATACAATTCCATAATCTTTCATAGATTTTTTCCCCCCTTGAGTGTCTTTAAATTGCTGTAATTTATTTTATCAGTGCAACCTTGATAAATTGGATTAGAATAGTTATGAAATGTATGTTTTATATTGAACTTTATAAATTGTTTATATATAAATAATTATAATAAATTTAATGTACTTTTTTGTATATAAAAATATAATTCATCTTATTTATTTTTTCCGTCCTCGTAACTATGTGCTCTTGATAAGATTTATTACTTTTGTAATATTTTTATGATTAAGTATTATTAAAGCTAAGCATTTCTGAATTATTTTCAAATGCATGTTTAAAAAAAAAGTCAATGTGAATCAAAGCATTAATTTTGGTACTTCTCTAAATATTGTCTTTTACTGGATTTAAAAAAATATTACTCTTTGAAATTACTGATTATTTAATAGAAAAAAAGACCTTGCAGGGACATGTATAAAACAAACATTAGCTAAAGTTTATGCCACATAGTTACTGAATGAACTGCTTTTACACTAATCAAAAAAATACTTGTCAGATATTTCTCCGAGAAAATTTTCAAAAAAACTTTTTATTTAAAGGAAACCTTGTTTAACTTTAAGAATCACACACATTTATTCCATTACATAAAAAGAACTTGACTTACAACTAGTTATTTTATTGAAAAAAACAAATTGTTTTACCATATATTTATCCAAATGTTTTCTTCCACAACTTTTCTCATAGTTAAGGTGAAAAAAATTGTACTCTACTTTAAAACGGATGTGTGTGCTGAGATTCTGACTTATTCTTCTGAATATTTAAAATGTGTCTTTAAATGTCAGGTCTAGCTTGGTGCTTTAAACCTCAAAAATGAATTAGAATTCTATGTTTTGGTTAATACTCTAACAAAGAGAAGTTCCCTGTCAAAAAAAAAAAAAAAAATTTTTTTTAGGTATGGATATATTAAGTGAAAGGATGTAGCCCTTTAGTGTTTTGAAAATCGTATAACAAATTTTACATCTCTATGCATTTCTATTTTTCTTGCTTCAATATAGATCAGATAATTGAATGATTTAGCATTTCATTATCTCTCTTTAGATTCAATTCAGCTTCATTCCCTACAGCTAATTTTAAAAAACATGTGATTTGCATTATTTTACCAGAATTATAGTATTCATTTATTAATAGGGTATTTTATAATTTATCCATGTAGCATTTCTGTGATTAAATTACAATTGTTAAAAATCTTTATTAATATTAATTTTTAAGTGAGTATATTAGGTAAGAAGTATATCATACAAACATGCTCAAATTCAAATGACATTAAACATAACCATTAATTATTTTTAGTTTATGTATTTAACATCCATCAGTGTAATCATATTTTAATATATATATGTTAAAGTGTGAAATCCGTTATTTCATAGAATAACTAGGTATTTCATGAAATAATTGGAAAAGTCAGTTAAAGTATATGATTATTGAATTCTGTGCTTTAACTAGGTATTCTATATATAGAATAACGATTACTTGATCGTTAAAGTATGAAATACAGCCAGTGGTTTGAATTTCTAAGTAGAGACTCAAATTCTCAGAGTTTGAAATGGGGGAAGAGGAAATATGATTATTGCACACAATGGAATTACATGTGCAGAAAGCTCATAGGGATGTCTATTGAATGAGGCTGGTAAGGTGGTCTAGTATTCGAGATATAAAGGAAATAGCCCTGTAGGGGGGATACACCTGGTGGACGCATCCCAGAGTTTCGAGATCTGAACATTCATTTAGGCAATCCCCCATACTATCAAAAAAGTGACACCATAGGATTAACATGGGGAAATATTTTAGTGTGTAAGCCCACCCCTGCCCCCAAGCAGGTTATCATTAGAAAAGAAACTATGAAGGGGAAAGGGATAGCCCAGATGTTATGCATAAAAAATAATTATAAAATAAGTTTATTTTATTTTTCTTTTTAACTTTTCATCATTAGTTATTTCATTTAAAACTTTACCTAGTTATTCTATATTTCATCTATTATATACTTTAACATACTTGTCTAGTTATTCTGTGAAATAACTAAATTATACACTTTAACAGTGACATATATATAGATTACTGGATTTTTAGATTATTATTTTTAATGGATAACAGAATATGCAATTTTGTATTGTGTGAAACAATTTTTATATTAAATACATTTTAAAAATAATTAAATGATAGTATATAAATAAATTGATAGTCCCTTACTGTAAGAGTTCATTTGTAAATATCACTTGGGGAGGAAAGGTTTTTATATTGGTTTTCGCTTAATATATTTGAAAAGTTTCGTGAACCTTAGTTGTGAGTTTGTTTAGATTGAATTCTAGAAAAATATAAATTTTCCTATTTATATGTGATGTTAAATAAGCAAAATAATTTATATTCATACATTTAGGTGTTGTACTTAAGTGAGATGATTAGTTTTTGTTATATTACTAGCCGATTGATATAGATCTAAAAGAATTATAAGGATTTTTACTAGAGGGTCATAAACCAAGTAACAATTTAAGTAAGCAATAATTCCTTCAAAAAACTATGTAAATGGAGTGGTTTTAAGTTAGGTTTTTCTATTGGTTTTGTAAGAGAGAGGTATTTAAATATATTGAGTATGATAATCGTCTCTAAAATTGGAGGAAAAAATTTCTTCAGAATAATTTGCTATTTAGTAATTAAATGTAACAGGTAGAAAATGCATAATCTGGTCAGTAAACATAGTTGGAAGAGTTTTTGTTACGAATGAATTGTAAAAACATGTTTTTTTTATTTGCAACTTGTGAAAAATTTTCAATTTTGTTCTGTATTCTAATTTACACTCATCTGTCCTAAAAGTTAGATACGTAATACAAATTTTGAAGCCAAATTTGAGTGGCTTAAAAATGAGTGCGAAAGCACAGTGTTTTAATTTCGACGAGTAAAACATTCGGATTCTGAACTAGCATGAAAATGGAGAATAAGCATTTCGATCCACGTAACTGTTTAATCAAATGAGACATTTATCAGAAATATCTTGTATCGAGAGCATGTTGATATGATTTGTATATAGTGTGTAAATAATTCCTTAGTAGTTATAATTTAGTTCATGTGGTGTAAATAAAATAATGGAAAATTATGAACTGTGATGTTCCACTGCTTTGATAGTCTGGTATAATCAAATGAAACCAAAGTGAGCTGCGTGGTATTGGATGGAAGTCCTCCCCATTGTTGGATTTTACTGCAATTTTGATGTGTGTTTTTTCCCCATGGATCATCTACCCACAAATTTTTACCGAATGTAGGAGAGAGGGTATTTTACGTTTGTGTGATGACCAGCGTATTCTCCGTCCTTAGATGCTTTCGGGTTGCTGGCTGTACGTTTGCATGGATGTAGTAGCTAAATAAGTATAATATTGAACTCGTGGCCGATGTTGTTTCTATCGGTTCGTGGTGCCTCTAAAGATCTGCCGTGTAGAAAGACGCGTGTTAAATAGGCAAATGCTTTAAGTCTTCACTTGGAGTGAAGAGATAGTCTGGAGAATGAAGCTTGGATGTCATACTCGTCATATGATTGTGGTTCAAAATTATGAGCTATCTCCGCTTATCGCCCTCGTGTTTCTACAAAGTATGACAATAAACAATCAAGTTAGCGCGTTATTCTCCCCCAGTCTTGGAGAGTTCTAAGACTTCCTTAATTAAGAAATGACTGACGTGTTGGCATCAGCTATGAAGTTTGTGTAAAGGTCCTGGGGGTTGTAAATTTTATCACGCATAAATAACCCGAAATGGAAAGTCTTTGCTGTTAAAACTTTTCTGCACAATGACCATCTAGAGCTAAACATTTTCCTCGGCGTTGTGTTTCTAGACCTTTCGAAGATCAACCAAGTAGAACTCTCGGCGGATTGCATTGAAAACTATTATGTGTGTGCTCCACCTCTTGAATGACTTCATTTTTGCTGTGGATTCTCCGCTGCACAATGGTTTATGAAGTTCTTCACCATAGCATCGTCAGCAGCGCCTCCTTCTGAAAGTTGCAAATAACAAAAGGACAGGAATAAAATCCCTTAATGTGACTGGCCCGTATAGGGATTCCTTTCGTCAAAGACGTGCATTTCGGACCCGAAGATGGCCAGTTCAAATACATTGCACTCGGGGTAACCATGGGTCTTCCTGCCTTCCGTCACCAACAGCTTGTCGCCGAAGTGGTGACCCAGGAATTGAACACTAAGGGACAGCACTGCCTAATGTTACTGGTTTGATTATGCATTAATTCCAGAGAGAGTAGGTAAGTCTCTAAGACCAGAAGCTAGTGATTGAAAATGGCGCGCGCGTCAACTAGACCTGCCATCTCAACAAGAGATCGCACGCAACGTCTGCGGTAAAACGTTGAAATAACACTCAAAACCTACTGGAGATGTATAACTATTGCATAATTGGCTGGAAAAACAACTTTCTTCTCTAGGAAGGGGGTATGCAGCAGCGTCTCCTGCAAGTGATAAACAACAAAAGGACAGGAATAAAGGCCTTTAATGACTGGCCCGAATAGGGATTCCTATGGTCAAAGGCATGTACGGCATGGCTGTGGGCCGGTGGATCAAATAAACACCCCTGCCAGAGTCAACAGCTTGTCGCTGAACATTAGATACTAGGCTTTATGCGACTAATCGATTAAGAAGACTTAACAGTCTCACAAAGACAGGATGACCTTCCTCGCAGACTTCTACATCTTAGCTTTTTTAGGGAGGGGAAGCCACTGTGTTTCCACACTTCTTGCTTATCTCTTTGTTCTGTGAACTATATTTACAAATCCAAGATTCATCCATGGGTGCCTAAAACTTGCTTGCTTCGATATAATAGTATATAATGTGTGAATTTTTTTTAAAAAAAATCCTCATTTCTTGTGTTTTCGTAAATAAGCTTTTAAAAACCACAGCTCGTCCAGCGTTTCACCGTTTAAACGACTTCTTTTTTTGTTACAAATTATCCTTGCGAAGAAAATGTTTGTTCGGATTCTATACTAGTAGGTGTTATCGTCATTAAATAAGAGTATGTTCCTTCCTGTTAGTCACCACGTCTCCCTCCATTTTCAAAAAAAAAGATTTCTTTTTGATGACAGTGTCTCAAATCTTAAGACTGCATTGGTGCGTAAACTCTTCGCCTTGCTTCAAAAGAAACAATACCTCTCGACAGGAGACTATTTACTTTTGAAAAAGAGTCAGTGAGAGGAAGCCCCAGCGTACCTTTGACTTGTGAAATTCCTTGTAAGTAATCATCCGCACGCTGCCGTAACTAAGATAGATCTCATAGTTATATTCCTTATTAAATTTATTCTCTTTTCAATCTGATATGATAGTCTTTCCTGTTTTCTTTACTGGACGTAGTGTTTACCATTGCATGTTATATTTTCAATTCCAGGATTACATTATCCAAATCCCGGGATTAGTATTAGACTATTAAAAATATGTACACGTTAGCGTAGTTGAAACTGCATGATAAAACGGAAAATATAATTAACAATTTGTTTAATATTAATTTTATTGAAACAAAAAAACTTAATTCATCATAGAAAAACAAAAATAGTATATAATGTGTGAATTTTTTTTTTTTTTTTTTTTGAAAAATCTTCATTTCTTGTGTTTCTGTAAATAAGCTTTTAAAACCACAGAGCTCGTCCAACGCGTTTCACCGTTTAAACAACTTCTTTTTTTCTTTTTAAATTATCCTGCCGATGAAAACGCTTTTTCGGATTCTATACTAGTAGGTGCTATCGTCATTAAATAAGAGTATATTCCTTCCTGTTAGTCACCACGTAACCCTCCATTTAAAAAAAAAGAGAGATTTCTTTTTTGAATTTTTAATGACCGTGTCTCAAACCTAATAGATAGTATTGGTGCATATATCTCTTTGATAACTTTATCTAGTTCTGCTAAACTTAACGGTTTTTGTGCATAAATTGATCCAGTTATTGAATCAGAATTTGAAATAGAACATCTCCAGTTACATAAGCTGTTAGTAATGCATTGGGATTTGAAGTGTCTCAAGTCTTTCAAGAAAGTCCGCTATTAATTAACGGTATTTGATTGAAGAAGGAACTGTGACTAAATCTATTCTTGAGATGTTGCTTGTATTCTGTAAGTATTGCAGTGAGCCACTTAGATCTGTGCGACGTTCTCCCGTACGAGAAATGAGAGTTGCATATATATATTTTTTACTTAAAGCACTCTTAATTACAAAAAAAATTCTACGCACATATTTCATAAGCAAATATAAATTTCCGAAGAATTAAATTCTTAGAAAATCTTGATGAGAAAAAATTTTTAAAATATAATTTAGACAAAAATTAAATCCCGGGACTGAGTGAAAACACCAGGATCCCGGGGCTACAAACCCTAACTGGGCAGCATTGTCCATTTCTTGGATTATCTGAAAGGGACTTATTGAAAACTCCTTTTCAACTTTATAAGAGTGTCGTGTATGACGGGCTACTGGGACGTCTTAAGACATAGGCCCAGGGCCTCGCCCTCGGGGGGGAGCTCGTTTAGTTCTCAACTCTGTCTTAATACTCGTTAGATTATTTTAACTGGTTAATTTTAATAATCAAATACTGTTTCCGTACACATATTCTCCGAAAAACGGAATTTCATACTGCATGTGGATTGGCAAAAGTGGTGAGACTGTATTATTATGTGATGAACTTTGCCCATGTCTAGGCCTATGATTGATTGAATATTAACGTCGCACTGTTCAGCTACACGAGGGCTTTTGGCGACGGACCACGTAATTTTGAACCATGGTCAAGTGACGTGGACGACACCTGAGCTGGCACCCCCTCTCCTAACTACCACACCAACGGGAGGACGTTTCAGCTCTCGACAGATTTAACGTGCATCGCTGCCCTACACGGCGGGTCTTTAGTGGTACTGGGCTCGAACCCGTGACAAAGCAAGCCACGGTCCGATACCTATACCACTCGGCTACCGCGGCCACATGTCTAGGCCTAGGCCTAATACTATAAACAATCATTTACCTCATTTAGTTGAAATACGACCATCGATCGAGCCGGTTTGTGAGTCGTGCACATTTATTGGTTTCAAATTACCGTTTGAATAAGTATTTGACAATGCATGATATGCACTGTCTACTGTTAAGGATCGCAGGTAGGACCTACTTTTGTGCATAGGGGCCCAGGGCCACAAAAAAGATTTCTCGGAGCCCACCAGGGCCTCAAAGAGTCTTAAGATGTGCCTGACGGGCTATCGTTTCTGTAAACAGTCATCATTTCATCGTGGTTTTAGTGGCTTCAAATAAAGGAACTTAATCATATATTGCGAGCCTCTGCACGGCAGCGGTAGCCGAGTGGTTAAGGTATCGGATCGTGGCGAACCTTGTCACGAGATCTAGCCCAGTACCACTAAAGACCCGTCGTGTAGGGGAGCGATGCATGTTAAATCTGTCGAGAGCTCAAACGATCTCCCGTTGGTGTAATGTGGTAGTTAGGAGAGGGGGTGCCAGCTCAGGTGTCGTCCACGTCACTTGACCATGGTTCAAAATTACGTGGTCCGTCACCAAAAGCCCTCATGTAGCTGAACAGTGTGACGTTAACATTCACTCACTCACTCACGCAATGTACATAAAGATCAATGATACATTGATCCAGATATCACAGTAGTATCTTAATAATACTTTGGGGTGCCCTTACGTATAGATATTAAAGAATTCAAAAAAAGGCAACTAAAAACTGGAAATTGGTATTTCAATCAAGGATGTCTTGAGACCTCTTGAGGCCAGGCTAATATGCAATAGCAGGCCCTGTGCCCCTACACAAATGTAAGCCCCCATGACCCTTAAAAGTAGACAGTACGTAGCATACATTCTCAAATACTCGTACAAACGATAACCCAAAAGGAATAAATGTGCATGAGCCGGCATAACCGGCTCGACCGACTGCGCCTTTTGACTGAATGAGTAATGATGGTGTAGGGTGGTAGGCCTAGGCCTATACATGGACGATGGTCATCACATGCAGCTAATTGATATATCGTCCGAAGTATTTGAATCACAAATAAAGCGTTGAAAAAATATTGAAGCGGATTTATTGGTAATTTTTGATTGAAAAAAAAGTTCAAACATTTTTCGAATACTTAAGTTAGTTGTACAATTAAAGTTTTCTGAACCGGAATCAACTTTTTTTTCGAAAAGTTTCGAGTTTCCCTTTGTAATATATGTACTATATAGCAGCCTTGGTTTGTGCAGTCTTCCTTATTTCGGAGGGGAATTCAAATAATTGATGTAAATTTTGAAGTATGCAATGTTCTATAGAAAATGATGGACATCTTTAGATTTATTTCTTAAGAAATTTTTTAAAGAGCAGAATCATTTCAACTGCCTGTTAAGCCCTAATTGAAAAGGTAGTTCATGACATTTTCCTGTCGAAAATTTATTAATACAATGCACTTCGAAGTTTATGGTAAAATGATAGCTACTTGTGTGTTTCTTTTGAAGAAAATTTTTTTTTTATAATAAATTTATATGGATCTTTTTGTATTTGTAAAAGAAGTCTCGAGAGTGCTTGGGGCGTTTTTCTTTTGAGATATGGTTTTTTGAGCTGGAAGAGAACTTTCCTCCAACCTTCAAACACGCCCCTGTTCTCATATGAATATGCGTACTACGATTTCTGAGTCATTGAGGGCATTGGTCTCTAGATTTCAATATTTTTCCCTTCCTCTTCCTTAAGGAAGGATATTTGATCAAGTATACAAATTTAACCGATACATTGTTTTCTTTTGCAGTTAAAAAGTAACGACGCAAGAGTGGATCTGTTCGTCCCGCTCTATTAATTTTTTGGTTGTGTTAGTTTTAGATCTCTTTTCCTGGTTCAGCACTTTCCCCCGATAATTTAAAATGTCGAAACCTGCTGCAGCGAAAAATTTAAAATTTTTTTTAAACCTATAATCTTACCTTTTCCCACCGAATCGTAGAATCGTCGAAAGAGCTAAAAGAACAATATAAAATTTCATCTTTAAGGTATCCGACTGCGTTCGGAACCGTGATTTTGCAAAAGCGTATAAATGGATAATATTCATGATATTTAGTGTCACTTAGATTAGAAAACGTATATAAAATAGTTTTAAGAATATTGTTACAATAAAAAATTATTTAAGCACAATAATTTAGCAAAAAATGAACAAAAAATTACCCATTTTCAAAACATTCTCCTTTTATGAAAAATGCTTCTATTATAATAATATTTTGTGTGTGTCTGTATATAGCTCTCACCTCTGTACAGAGAACTCAAATTATAATGTATAGAAGTGGGTTTATCCATGTTTTACGACAACAGAGGGGAGAAATTTTAAGAAAAAAACGCCGATAATTATTTCAATGGGTGGTAACTCTGAAAATAATGTGAATTTTTCAAAAGTCCTAGTTCAGACTCTCTAGAGAATTCTTTACTTTATATAAGCAAAATATTTTTATTATAGAAGTATTTTTTATAAAAGGAGAACGTTTTGAAAAAAGGTTATTCTAAGTTAATTTCTTGGCAAAATATTGTATTTAAATATTTTTTTTGACATAATGTCCTTAAAACAATTTTATTCATGTATTCTAATTTAAGTGACTCTAAATATCATGAAAATTATCCATTTGTGCGTTTTTTAAAATCATGGTTCCCAACGTAGTCGGATACCTTAAAAAGGAGGAAGACTGAGAGACATCCAAAATGTGTTTATGTTATCGTTTCTCTTGGAATATGCGAGGGAGAAGAAAGCTAGATAGGGTAGAAGTGAGATGTAAAGTGCAAAGATAAAACGTGAGAAACGTTAATATGTAATTGAAAGGCACTGGGGTGATCTTCATTCTTGTATGATTACAATTTTAAACAAAAAAAAAAGAAAGAAAGAAAGAAAATTTACATATTTTTGTTAAACGTTAAGTATTTTCAATCTCTACTATTAGTTCACTCTCTCTATATATATTAGGTTGTGGAAAAAGAAATCCATTATTTTTTCGGTAGATGGCTGTAATGTTGATATCTCGTGAAGTATCAATCAAACAATTTCAAATTTATGCTCGTTGTCAAGGTGATATTCCACACTAAAAAAATTATTTTGCTGTTTTTTGTTTGGTTCATTTAGTTGTGAGTTATAGGGTACTAAAAATGGAAGTCAACAAAGAGAAAATTCGGTACATTTTACATTTTTTCTTTGATAAAGGCGAAAATGTAAGCCAGGTGGCTGAAATTATGAATCGTGTTTATGGTGCCGATGCTGTAATAGCTAATTACATGCAATTTTGGTTTCGTCGATTCCGTTCAGGCATTTTTGTTGTTAAAGATGCCCCACGCCCGTCATCGAAAATGTCGATAAAATCACAGAAATAATCTAAGTTGACCGACATGTTAGATCACCCAGGAGCTAAAGATCGACCATAAAACAGTTTTAAACCATTTGAGCAAAGTTAGATTCAAAAAGAAGCTCGATGTTTGAGTGCCACACTAAATTAACACCAAAAAACATAATGGATCGAATTTCCATCTGTGAAGCCCTGGCTAAACGAAATGAAATCGGCCCATTTCTTAAATGAATGGTGACTGGGGATGAGAAATGAGTCACATACGACAATATTGTGCGAAAGCGATCGTGATCAAAGCGCGGTGAAGCAGCTCAAACGGCGGCCAAACCAGGACTAACATTCAGGAAGGTTCTACTGTGTATTTGGTAGGACTGGAAAGGAATAATTTATTATGAGTTGCTTTCATAGGGCCAAACGCTAAATTCAGATATCTACTGTCAACAGCTGGACTGTTTGAAGCTAGTGACTGACCAGAATTGACCAACAGAAGAGGTGTTGTGTTCCATCAGAACAACGCCACACATACGTCTGTAGTGACTCTCCAGAAACTCTGGGAGCTCGGTTGGAAAGTTTTAATGCATCCACCATATAGTCCAGACCTCACACCAAACGATTACCTCCTTTTCTTCTCATTGCAAAACTTCCAGAGTGATAAGAAATTGGGATCAAGAGAAGATTGTGAAAATCGATTACTAGAATTTTTCGCCAATAAAGGCTAAGACTTCTATGAGAGAGGCAATATGAAGCTACCTTTAAAAGGGCTACAAATTATACAACAAAACGGTATATATTTGACCCAAATCGAACAATAGGAAACATGTTAAATAAAGTTTTGATTTTCATGCAAAAATAATGGATTTCTTTTCCCCAACCTAATATATATACGTATATACAGTCGAATCTTCATATTATGAACATCTGTATTGCAAATTTTTCTATATAGTGATGGGAGGCCGCCGGTCCCTGAGATACAGTTTTAATTTTTGCATTTGCCCCCCCCCGGCAAGGTTGTGTTCTTGCGCGGACTGTTGAGTACAATCAGGGTGGTAGATTTGACGGTAATGAATTCGTAGCAGATTCTTTTCGAAGTGGTGCGGTCAGCTTTAAAAGCACGGACATGCCATTTCTCGTGGCTTTTTCCCTTATTTTATATATTTCCAGAAGTACCAACCCGTCAGGAAAGAGAACCCCCTGCCCGGGGTCAACACCCCATCCAACTCCCCTTTCACTCAGATAAGTTAAGTATCGTCTTTGTACTTTTAAATTTTGTTTTCAGTATGTTTGATAATAAATACAATTGTTTACCACTATACGATCGGACTGTTAATTTAGTGTAAAGTTAATTTGTCAATAGAAGATTCTTGTTTAATTTTAACTATAGTCATGATGCGATGTGAAATTAGGAAACCGGGTTCAAAATTTTAGAAATTAAATAAGTTAAAATAGCGTCGCATCAATAGCGAAGTTTTTCTTGGAATCAAGAACATGTGACGAATCTGTACGGAACATTTCCACTAATCTTCTTAGGCGTCTTTTTGGGGAATATAAATTCGCGTTTATTTCCAATCAACTCCAAAAAGATGAACGGGATATTCAAATTAGATAAGGTATTTAAGTCGAGCGTTGCGAGATAGCATGGTAGATGATGGAAGGCTATTGAGCCTGCAACTTTAAACGCATTTTTAGAAGATTCAAGGAGATTAGATTCGTAAAGACGTCGTGCTGCTAGACGTACCAGAAAGCTGATATAAGCCAGCGGTAAATATAATTTACGTACGCTTAAAATAAGCGTCAGTTTAAGCGACTTAGTTAAAGTTAAGGAAAGTTAAGAATTCAAATACGTGTATTTCTCGGACCTCCTATTTCAGTAGACCTTACTTGATCTTGAGCTTAATTAGTAATTAATTGCATTATATTAGTAATTTAATTTGATATAAAGGCAAATCCCTTTAAGTGACGTAACATAATAGTATTATATGTTATCAGACGTTTTTTTGAGAAAACTATAATAAATAAATATTATTATTATTCAAAATGGCTCTTAGTGGTGCTTTGCCTCAAATTAATCTTGGTGTTCAAGGTGAGACCCAGGGGGGTCTCCACAAACATTTCACGATTTTTTTCGCAAAATAAGCATTTTGTATATAACGAACTTTTTCGCTTGTGACTCAATTTTTATCTCCTTTTTTTAAAAATATTTCGAGACATTTCAAGTTATTCTCTCTTTTAACACATTTTATGTTGGTCATAAATCTTCAGTTGGTCAAAAATCTTGCACTTTGGTCACCGAGAGTAATATAATTCTGGTGGTTTTATCCATGCAACTTTTAACCCCATTGTTCAGTTCACTAGAAACATCTTCTATATCCCTTTTCACCCTCAGCGGAGTTGTGTCCCTGAAACAGTCGTTGAAAAGTCAAACATCAATTTCTAGTTAGAAAATTTATGTTTAAAATTACTTGTACGCTTTAAATTAGAAAATGTCCTTAAAATTCATTAATCTTAATTTAAAACTTTTTTTCTAAATGTTGAAAACATCGATATTTTTTTCTTGCTTTCCTTGTAGTTTTTCTTCCTTTCTGTCTTTCTTTTTGATGAGTAAGATATATAAAATAGATAGTCATTTACAAAAAGGTGTGAATAATTACTATTTTTTAATGTATAGTGTTTATGTGTTTTATAAAGTATATTGAAAAAGATGCACCTCTATATAACGAATTTTCCATATAACGAACTTTTTTCGGGATTTAGTAACTTCGTTATAAAGAGGTCCGTCTGTATACACTGGTGTGCAAAAATTAAGGACGAGACGGTTTTTTCAATATAACTTTGTACAAAAGCTTTCCAAATCAACACATTTAATACCGTAAGATCCCCAATACGTAAGGACATGTGTAATGTAAGCAACACTTACTAAAAGAGAAATCAGACGGATAAAAAGCAGCTTGATTGAAAAAGTAGCATGGAGCGCAATGCGACTGAAGGCCGAAACATCCCTGTGATGGGTGTCCAGCAAGAAACATCCGGTCTTTAGTAGGGGATATGATCTCCCCTGACTGCTAGGCAGGTTTCACAGCGTCTGCCCATGGTGAGAATGAGGGTGTCAATGAGTTGTTGAGGCATTGCTGCCCATTCGTCTTGAAGCGCCAATCGAAGCTCCCGAATCGTTACTGGTGGTAAGGTACGAGCTGCCAAGCGTCTGCCTAGAAAATCCCATACATGCTCGATGGGATTGAGATCCGGAGATCGTGCCGGCCAATCCATACGTTCAATATCCTCACTCTCTAAGAGCTGCTCGGCACCTACTGTGTGCGATGACATGGTGCATTGTCGTCCATGAAAAAGGAACTGCAGACCCATAGCGCCTCTAAAAAAAGACGCATATGAAGAAGAATCTCGTTACAATAACGGGTCCGTTGACTGAACCTGCGTCGAAGATGTGAAGGTCTGTACGACTACCAAGCATGATGCCTCCCCAAACGAGAACACCGCGACCTCCATACCTGTCCCTTTCAATGACGTTCGAGGGATGATTGCGGCTTCCCCGCTCTCTCCAGATGAGTATGCGATGAGAATCGCTACTCAAACTGAATCTGCTCTCATCTGTAAAGAGTACTCGTCAACATTCATTGTCTCTCAATTCCGGTGTTCCCGGCACCACAGAGAACGCCTTCTCCGATGGGCAGGCGTTAAAGGTACACACCGTACAGGGCGTTGTGCAAACAGACCACAACCGTGCAGTCTTCTGGCCACGGTAAAACGCGATATCGGTCGTCAGTCGCCTGTGTCGTGTGTCTAGCGATTTCTCCCGCTGTCTGCCGCCTGTTTCTTCTGGCCTGTAAGACAATGTACCGGTCATCTGCGGATGTGGTTCCTCGTGGACGACCACTACTGAACCCCCGGATAGCTGTTCCTGTAGTCTGAAATTGTCTCCAAAGTCGTGAAACGGTGCTGTGAGCAATTCCGAACTCTGCAGCCACACTTGTCACACTGCGGCCTTCCTCCAACTTCCCAATGATTCGACCTCGGGTAAAAGCCTCCAGATGTCGTCTAACAGATTGATTTGCCATTCGTCGCCATTTCTCGCTGAGGCAGCAACTCGGTGTGATTTTAATTGCTATACGGCGTGCAATCTCTTTGCCAGAAATACTGATCTTACACCGATAACATACTTTATACTACTCAGACACTCCCCATTACGTCTACCTGCATATCTGCGCATGTGCTACCGTACATCACCTTACTTAATTTCCTGATTGGTCTTTCTGTCCGCTCTGCCTCTTCGTTCAGCTGATATGCTAATTTTTCGACTTCGTCCTTAATTTTTGCACACCAGTGTATATATGTGGGAGTCCGAATAAATCTTCGAATAAAAATCAGACTCTTCAGAAGGCGGGATTTTAGATTGGCGAGGTGGTTGTTTAGGGGTAAGTATTAAAGGGTTAGTGATAAATTAATTGAATCAAAGTCATTGAAACACAAATACTTCATTTAAGTAAAAAAGAATTTATTTAAAGTTAAAAGGAAATAGTTACAAAAGGGGAATATTTACAAAGAGAAAGACATGCAGGAATTGGGTTAATTGAAAGTTGAGTTATACCTTTAGAAGACGGGGAATTAATTACCTTTTCATTCTTGGACGTTAGGACTGGTATCGCGCTGAGCGCGAAATGCACAAAAAAACGTGACGTGTTGAATCGGCGGTGGTTAGTAGGCCTCTGCCGAAAAATTATTCAAGCCGGAGCTAAGAAAGCTCACTTAACGGCGCTGCTTCGGAATGTAGTAATAAATAAAATTGAGATTAATGGTCCTCTGAAAAGGATATGACTCAACCTTTTAACAAAATGTTTCAAAGGGAAAATCCTACAAAATCACCCTCTCCTGACAGAGCTGGTCTCTCAGCTCTTACAAAATGTTGAGAGCTAAAGTACTTTAAATATAAACTATTTTTAGTTACAACTATAAATTTGATGATTATTGGAATGTGGATGCAATAAAGACAAATAATACGGTTCTTAAAGATAATAAAATATAATATTACAGATGAAAAGATGTATACCTAATGTTCACAATTCCAGACCTAAAATAAAGCATATAAAAACAAAATATTCTATATTGTGATCTACAATTAACTAAACCATGAAAAAAAAATCCTTCGTATCAATAGAAAGATAAAGAATAATACGAAAATATAATAAATGTTACAAGTGAATATAAAATGATTAATGGAAACGAGTGTTACCACAGAACATCTATTAATTTCTCAAGAGGGATATAATATGAGAAAAATTAAAAATAATAAAAAATCAATTAAGCATAAAAATGTTTCATCAAATCAGCTGAGGTGGTGGTTGAGTTCGGTCCTTCGTGCTGACCAACCTTTTCCACTTCATATCTATCCTTGGAATTACCTTTCGTTACTTTGTAAGGGCCTAAGAACTTTGGTCTTAGTTTTAGTCAAGCTCCAAATTGGGTTCTTTGGATGGCTACTAAATCACCTTCTTTGTATATAACGAAGCTTTCTTTCTTCTTCTGTTATACGTCTTTCTATTCTCAGATTGTAGGGTTTCGATGTTCTTTTTTGCATCGTTTCTTAAAAATTCGTGTTGTTCTAGCAATTCTTTCGCCATTTCTTCTAGCAGTAAATCTTTGATTAGGATGTCTTCCTTGTTACGCATTTTGGTTCCTACTAATAGTTCGAATGGTGTCCATTTTGTACTGCGACATATAGTGCTGTTTAATATTCTCTGTAATCTGTCGACGTATTTGTACCATTTCGTTGAATCGTCTAATAATAGCTTGGTGAGAACTGGAATCAAAGTTCGATGAATTCGTTCAACTTGTCCGTTTCCTCGAGGAACACACTTCGCTATTTGTAGATGTTGAATGTTCTCTTCATCACAGTAGTCGTTGAATAATTTTAAAGTGAACGCTGAACCTCTATCAGAGATAATTCTGATGGGATTACCAAAGGTTTTCTGCTGTTGCTTTAGGTTTTCGAGGGCACTTTCAGCAGACACAGTTTTGATGGGATATAGCCAAGTAAATTTGGTAAATGCGTCTACTACGGTGAAAATGTGTTGATAACTTTTGTTTGTGGAGGGTAAAGGACGAATGAAGTCAACATGGTACGTAGAGGAATTTTTTCCTTAGAAATAAGATTCAAAAACCCTTCCTTTTTGCCAGTTTTCTTATTAGCTAAGATACATGGAACATAATTAACTATTACCTTTTTAACGACGTTGGTTAAATTTGGGATAAAAAAATTCCTGTTTCACAATTTCTTCTGTTTTTCCTACTGAGAATTGACCATTTTGGTGAATCAATTTAATTAATTCAGCTTGCATTGCTTTAGGGGTTACGATTAATTCTCGACCATTTAAGTATTTGTAGAGTATACCGTTTCGCTCAAAAATTTTTTTTTGATTCTTGCTTCTCTAGTAGTGATTTCAATGTTTGAATATTTGTCATCTTCCTCTTGTTCTTTTTAAGCTTTGATGTTAATGTATCATTACATACCATCATTACAGGATATCGGCTAAAGAGCATCAACGTGCTTCATACGACTTCCAGCTCTGTGCTCTATTTCATAGTCGAATTCTTCTAATTGAAGCGCCCATCTGGCTATGCGTAAATTAATTAGCTCCTTTTTGCATAGTCTTCTGAAATGCTGAACAGTCAGTTAATATTTTAAAGTGTTGTCCTAAAAAAGATAAACACGAAACTTCTTTAATGCGTTGATAATTGCTAGTACCTCTTGTTCGTAGCTGTCATACTTTTCTTCTGCAGTATTTGTCTTCTTCGACATGTAGTAAACGGGATGTAACTTTCTATCTTCGGCTTCTTGTAACAAAATTGCGCCGTACCCTTGTTTACAAGCGTCTGTATGCAGTTCTGTTTTTCTTCCATACTTGTAAATGTGCACGATTGGGCCTTCGGACATGATTTTCTTTAATTTTTCAAATGCCTCTTTTTGTTGAGTCCCGAAAAAAAAAAACAAAGAGGTTTTCTTTTCTTGTTAAATCGCTAAGTGGTTTTGCTATCTTTGAATAATCTTTGATGTACTTGCAAAAATACCCAGTTAAACCAAGAAAACTTTGTACTTGTTTTATTGTTGTTGGTTTTGGAAATTTTCGGACAGCTAGTGTCTTCGTGGGAGATGGTTTAATAGTTCCGCTTTCTACAATGTGACCTACAAATTCAATTTTCTTTTTTTAAGAATTGGAACTTCTTGAACTTAATTTCTAATCCGTATTTCTTTGCGACTTCGAAAATAATTTTAAGTTTTTCTAGACCTTCCTGTTCTTTTTTCGCTGGAATGACGAGATCATCTAAATAACTGATTACAATTCCTTTCCGAGTAAGATCTCTAAATATACTTGATACGTAGCGTTGGAAAACTCTTGGACTTGTGCTTAGTCCAAAAGGAACTTTGTTGAATTCAAATTGTGCGTCTGGGACGATAAAGGATGTATACTTTCTGCAATCTTCGTCAACATCGACGTGAAAGAAACCATTGCGCAAATCTAATGCAGAATATACCTTTGCTTCTTGCAAAGTGTCTAAAACATCTTCGATGATAGGTAACGGAAATTTATCTTTCAAGCTTCTGATTCAATTTTCTGTAGTCAATGCACATTCTCGAAGATCCATCTTTCTTTTACCATTACGATTGGACATATTCGAAAAGAACTCGGACGTATATTTGCCTTCGTTGAGCCATTCTTCTATCTGTTTGTTTTGCTTCTTGTCTTTCTGTGAAGGTAGTCGACAAGGGGGTTGACAGACTGGTTCTTCGTCTTTTAAGAATAATTCTCGTGACGTCGGTAGATGCTGTTTTTTCTGGCTTGTAGTCTTGATTGCTTTTCAGTTCCTTCTGATTGACGTTTGATTTGACGATTTTCAACATGACGTAGGTCTAGTTCTTCTTGAAGATTTTCAGCGAATATTTGCATAAGCTGTGCATGATTCTCATATTTGTTGAATTTAACTCCTTCTTTAGTGAAACTTATCGATGCTTGTTCCAAAAGATCTGATCCAATAACTGCTTCGATATTTAATTTATCAGCCGGTACAACATACCAAGTTAACGAGTAATTTTCATTATCTATTTCAAACTCATGTTCAAGGGAACCGATAGTTGTCACTTGTGCTTCACCAATACCTGTGAGAAGCATCTTGTTCTTCGATAATTTTGTTGGATCCATTATTCTTCTGCTCGTGCTTTCTCGTAGCAAACTTACGGTACTACCACTGTCTATGAGCGCCGTGATTTTCACCTTTCCAAAAAATATCTCTTTAGTACGTAAACTTTCCTTAACGATGAGTGTGCAAGTTTCTTTTGGAGGTTCTTTGAATTTCTGTGGTTTTGAATAGTTCGTCTGAGCATGCTTGGAAGCATTGTGATTCGAGTGTTTCTCGTAATTTTTGTTGTAATACCCTTTCTGCGCACTGTCTTGATATCTTTGAACAGATTCATACTTGGTAACAGGGGCTTCGTAATGTTTGTTGTAATTCGCTGACGCTGGAAACTTATCTTTCCTGTTATACTCGAATTTTCCTGAAGCTTCATATCTGC
Organism: Trichonephila clavipes; assembly: GCA_019973935.1. NCBI lineage: Eukaryota > Metazoa > Arthropoda > Arachnida > Araneae > Nephilidae > Trichonephila > Trichonephila clavipes. The sequence goes on from BMAU01000078.1 coordinate 888,925, forward strand.
GATTCTTTTCCGTGAATTTGAATTCTTGTTTCTTCACAAATGGACTGCTAGATTTTTGTTTCAGAGTCCTTTTAAAGTCTTCGAATTCTTCTAGTTTTTCTGCTAATTGAACAGGGGGGAGTTCCTATTTGCCCATTCATCAAGATAATATTCCTTAAATTCAAAAGGTGTTTTTCGTTTAAGTTGATCTGTTATGATTAGATCTGATAATTTGTCGAAAGTATCTATTTTCAATCCATCTATCCATCCGTTGAAGTAAGTGTTTAACTCATGGTAAAAATCAATCCATGTTCTTTCAGGTGCTTTTTGATGAGTGACAAATAGTTGTCGAAACTTTTCTGGAGTTAATCATGCTCCTTTAGATTTTGTCGATTTTCGGGAACAAAACACAGTAAAAAACTAATTATTTAACAAATAATTAGCATTAATTAATAAAATTAATCATTAATAACAAATACTTAATTAAATTTTTCGTACTATATACTTAGAATTATAATCAATCGGGAATAAATCAAGGGTTTTGGGGGGGTCCGGACCCCCAGGCCCCCCTCCTTGTGTGCGCCACTGTAAGCCACCCTTTTTTTTAATGTTTTTGACGTTAAACGTTTTTAAAATCGCGCCGAAACATACAGGTACCAGGTTCAAAAAATGGACCGTAACGAAAAGGTCTATATCATCGTGCCTTAATAATTACAAAACTATTAGTCTAGAAACAAAAAAAATGTGATGTGAATATTTCACTTATATAGTCAGCCTTCCACTGTTATGACCTTGAGTCCGTCTGGGTCGAGCGGGGGAGGGGTACTGCGTTAACTGTGCGAAACCGGCGCTCGTTTCTATTCAGTAACTCAGACTCGACTTGATGAGTGGTGATTCTCTTTTCAAAGTTTTATCAAGATTATTGAAAACCAGATTGATTCATACAAAATAAGTGTAATTTGGACAGTGACTAACTATATTAAAATAACCAGAAAGTGAATTAAAAATATATAAACATTTGCTATGTCGGCCTCAGCTCGTGCAAGAACCATACCAGAAATATAAATCACGGCTATCGTTGGAAAGAGGGGGCTATGGGCCACACAGGTATCCCAATGTCCGGCGCCGAGCGAGCGAGACGGTTTCGGAACGTCGCAAAGCCGACGCTGCGAGGAACACTGCTGCTGCCAACCTCGGCGGAGCACCTCTCACCACTGAATACCTGTACTTATGGACGTAACGAATGAACAGACTCGATATATCGACACCTGTGACCGCCACTTATGGACGTAACTGGAACGAGATCTTATATCCAGTGCCACGGGACGCTGAAGGGAATCAGCAAAAAAGTCGTAAAATCATTGGCGTTCAGCGAACAAACGCTTCAAAACGGTATTTCAGCCAATCCGTTTGGTTTATCTCGCAGCGTTTTGTGATCGACTTGGTTCTGAAAGAGACTTAAAGAAAGTGAAACATCGTAACATTTCTTTCCTTCAAACAAATTCCGACGAAAATGTGACGGAATTTCGCTTATGCAGTACCTGTAGCAAGTCGATAGATGCCAATAAAATCCCGACACTGTCGCGCTCAAACGGTTTCGTTATCCTCCAAAAACCGACGGACTGCCGCTGCTTGACGATCAGCATTCGATTGATTTCCCCTGCCGGTTACCATTTATGCAGATTCGTCGACACATTTCACGATGGTAAATATGGTATAGTCCCGGGCATGTAATCAATGTACCTGTCGATGTAAACAACATGGTGCAGCAACCACCGAGGCGGATAGAGACGACGATTTTTGCTTTAATGTCAACATAAAAAAGAAAACTTATTCACAAATCGAATTACTTGAGTGGTTTCCTGTACGTAAATCGGTTATCAAGGCCTGGCTGCGTTATTGGAAACTAACCGCTGTACAAACACTATGACACATAAAATCGACTGAGTGTGTTTTGACAAAGATATGGATGACTATATTGGGCTCGAATTTCAGATTGAGTCTGTCGACCCCGCGACTTTGCCCCAGAATCTGAAATCCCGCTGGCTCGACAACATACTTTGTCATGGAATGAGGAACAATGTTTGATATTGCTCCGGGACAGAACTCATCTCCGTTAACATAATTTATAATGTTCATGGCGAGGAAACTATCTTTCCTCAAATATACTACGGCATGCCTCGTCAATTCGACTCAACGTGCGGTGACTCCGTACATGATGGCAACCAGCGAGATTCGACGTACCGATCGACGCGGTGCAACTCCGGATCATGTTCTCTACATAGCCATGAAGATGCTTCGTACCCGCGTTGTCGAAGGTATTTACAACATGTTTCGTTGTGTAAAACAGACTGAGTCAATCACACGCAAGATGCTTGAGGACCGAAATTTTATGGATGAATGTATTGATAAGAATTTCGTCTTCTTAAAGTCGATTCCGAACTCCATTCAATATTGGATGACTCGCAAAAAGACCTATTTTGCAATGTTGCGCCAGCTTGGAAAACCAACAGTGTTTTTACTATCAGTGCTAACGAGATCAAGTGGCCAAAACTGCTGAAAATACTACATGGCCTTAGCGACTCATTCAAAGATATTCATGTCGAAGATCCTTTAGTCAACTTGAATCGATATCAGCGGAGCCATCTTGTTAATGAAGATCCGGTAACCTGTTGCACGTATTTCAACAAATTAGTCGACACAATTATGGCGATGCTGCAAGCGAAAATGACATAAACCCATTCGGCCCTTACCGGGTTCTCGATTACTTTCTTCGTATTGAGTTCCAGCACCGCGGTAGTCCACATGCTCATGTTTTGTTACGGCTCGAGAACGATCCACACGAAAAAATCTCTGAAAACATGCCAAAGACTATTCAACTCTTGACTGATCTCTGCTCGGTGAGTTGCAATGATCTACCCGGTGAGTTGTATGCGAATCAAGTCCATAAGCATACGTTTACGTGTATGAAGCGCGGAGAAACTAGCTGCCGCTTCGGCATACCATACTGGCCGATGATGGAGACTAGAGTGCTGCTGCCGTTGCCCAAGGACGATAGACGCAAAAACGGGTTACAGACAAGAGCCACTAAGTTACGCAAGTTGTTAGAAGAAAAGAACTACGAGACGCTCGGCGAGTTTCTAGTTGATAACAACCTAACAATGGCGCATTACTTAGATACAATCAGAGCAACGTTGCGTCGTCCAACCGTGGTGTTCAAGTGCGACTTAAGTGAAATTTATACTAATACCTTCAACCCGTGGATTGCGCGCACCGTTTGCGCTAACAGTGACTTGCAGTTTATATTGGAAGAGAGTACAGCTGCGCAGCTTATGTTGTAGAATACGTCAATAAGTCAAACCGCGGCATTAGCAATCTGCACCAAGAACTTATTAAAATACAAGAACAGAAACCCGAGAAGGAGTATGTCGAGATTATGAAACAACTCGGCGTTAAGTTCTTCAACACTGTAGAAATGTCATCGCAGGAGGCCGCATGGTACCTGCTTCGCCAACCAATGAGTCGGAGCAGCCGTGAAGTGAGCTATATCCCGACTGTGTGGCCACAAGAACGTCATAAATTACGAAAGCGTAAAGTGGTGATGGACGAGGAGAACTTAGACGAAAATAGCGCCGACATTTGGACTAAGAGTATGATACAGCGGTACGAAGAAAGGCCGAGTGAACTTGAAAACAAGTGCCTCGCTGACTTTGTCGCGTGGTACACACCAGTAACTAAAAAGGGTCGACCGCTTGGAACTGAAGTAAACGACGATGCATCTGGTGATGACGAGCCAGCACAGGACAACGTACCATACGAGTCCACCTCGACAATTGGCAGCGCGTACTGTAAATGGAGCGCCCCGCGAGTCCTTCGCTACCGAGGCTATGAATTGAATGATGTTGTGAACTATAAGCGAGAAATGGTAACGCTCTACTTACCATTTAAGAACGAGGCGGTTGAAATTCTGGACCGAAATGGCTTCCTCAGGATGTACGACGAAAGGGAGGCAGAGATGATGGCCAACCGTAAAGAATTCGAGTCTAACATAGATATCGCGAAGACACTTGATGAACTGAAGAAGATATGCGAAGACTTCGATAACGTTGATCCATTAGATACAAGCAACAGTCGAGATGATTTCGTCCAAAACGTTTTAGGGCCCGATGGTACGGAAAACAATGACGACTTTGAGAATGCCGTTAATACAATAGGTATATCGGCTGTTCGTAAACGCAGCAATGTGATGTCTAAACAAGAGTACTGCCACATGATGCGCAGCACAAATAATGGCCAACGCGAATTGATTCTCGAGACGATACATCTTGCACTTGAGTGATTCGATTCCCATTCAAATTTTCTTTACCGGCCCTGCTGGCAGTGGTAAGACCTATGTGCTCAAATTGCTAATGGAGACGTACAATAGATACACCCAACAACATAATTCGCTTCGCAATGCGTTTGTTGCTTGCGCGTCAACCGGCAAAGCAGCCGTAAACTTGGGCGGCGTGACTGTACATTCCGCTTTCAAGATTACTCAATCAAGACGTATCAGCACTATGGCAAGAGAGGTGCTTCAAAATTACAGAAGTGATTGTAATCATTGGTGTGAAATGCATCATAATCGACGAAGTGAGCATGATTGGATGCGATGTGCTACATAAAATAAACCTGCGCTTGCAAGAGATCACTGGTGTACACGACCAACCGTTTGGCAATCTTAACATCATCTTCTGCGGAGATCTTCATCAGTTACCGTCCGTAAATGCTTCACCGGTCTACAAAGGGCCGCGTAACTCGATCTGTGGGCCAGTGCTGCGGCAATCGTTCGACTACTATCCACTCGAACAGGTAATGAGACAAAGTGATTCCACCTTCTCGGAAATACTCACGAAAATCGGTAGCGGTGAGAGACTCGGTACCGAGCAAATTGCTCTGATCGAATCACGCTTCAGAAGTAGAGCTTGGTGCAAAGTAAACGTACCCGCGATTGTTCGCCTCTTTCAGCGCAACCACGACGTTGACGCATATAACAACAACGCTTTCATACCTGAGTTCGAAAATATTGCAGACGACAAGATGATTGGCTACAATACGCTAACGGAGGTCGCGACTGCTCACCGCAACTTGCACAAAATGAGCGTCGTAGAGTCGGGCGGCTTGCCGTACAGTTTAAAACTAGTTGTCGGTTATCCATATATGATTACTATAAACTTAGATGTTGAAGATGGACTAGTGAATGCCGCAATCGGTACGCTTAAGTATGTAGAATATCTCACTGAAGACGAACAGGTGACAATCTATGGAACGACAGAAGTAGATGTTGAACCTCAGCCGTCAACCGCAACAAGAATTCGGAAGAGAGTGCACTTTGGCTGGAGTTTTCATAAATCAAGCATGGGCCAACATATGTAGAGTAAAAGCGAAGCCCCATGTTTATATGCAAACGTGATGTGTTAGATTTAAAGTGGACACCTATTGTGACCAGAGCCGCCAACATACCGCTCGGTGGGAATATCAAGTGTAGACGTAACCAATTTCCGGTTGTGTCCGCAAGCGCGATCACTATTCATAAGTCGCAAGGTGGCACATTGGACGAAGTCGTTTTCAACTACGATAAGTCGCAACAGATACAGCTTATGTACGCTGCGCTGAGTAGAGTAACATCGATTAACGGTCTGTATCTCACCAATGATAAAGACGATTTTAAATTTTATCACGGGCGAGGCAGCACGGCGCCAACGGTGAAAGATATTCGCGACGAGTACGATCGGATGGCCAATCATCGCCTTCCCACACGTTGTGAATGCAAAGCAAGAGCTTTCTGTAAGCGAGACGTCCCGACGCAATGAAGACCAGGTTGGCTACCTGCATCGACGACGGCAATTAATTTTGATCGTATCTGCTTTCAATGCACAAAGTTTGGTTGCCCATGCAGGAGATATTGAAAGCGATAATATATTGATGAACTCCGATTATATGGTAATTAGCGAGACTTGGATGAATTGCGCGAACACTGTGAGGATCAATGGCTTCAAACTAAGAGCAAGTAATAACACCGCACTTGAACATCGTACACATTGTCCGTCTACCTCATCTGAATTGCCGGTGCGAGTTTCTGCAGCCGGAGGTTATGCAATCTACAGAAACCTACAAAGCTCCACGAACTGTAGAGAAATCATAGTAAATGCCAACAAGTCATGCGAAATAGTCGCGAGTCAGTCTTGAGAAAACATAATGTCGGCGACATATGCTTAGTGGAAGTTAAAGTCGAAGATCTTACGCTGTTTATCCTCGGTGCCGTATATATACATCCTAAGGCGTCGGCTGAAGCTGTTAAGCTATGTCTTTATCAATCACTCCTGCCATATTCAGCAAACTTAACAAAATTAATACCGAACTCTCAGCCAGACTTGGAGACTCCAATCGTTCTATGCGACGATTTCAATTGCGATCCACAACAGAAAAGCTATCTTGTTGAGTTCATGAGGAATGAATTCGGCCTTAACTACGTACAAACATCACCGACAAACATTGAGGCAATACCAAATTATAGACTGTACATTCACCAGAAATATTAATGTTGACATTATTACATGCGCCATGTTTCTTATTTCACATATCACAGATCTATGTTAAATAAAAATCGTTGTCGAATATTAATTGTAATAATAATTTATGTTTCTATTATGTATCTGTTCTTTTTGACCAAAATTTAAAACACCGTCAATCCTGTTTTTATTTATTTCAATCTTTACTTTAAAAAGCAGATTCCTCTCTCTCACTTACATAGACGTTTC
>BMAU01000079.1:0-5000 GCA_019973935.1 Trichonephila clavipes
TAACTGTAGAATTAACGGAGAAATCCTTTGTAAGAAATTAGTATTGCGCGGGATTTGTTATGTATATGTAGACGCTGCCCTCGTGAATTGATATCCGTATTAAAGTTGATATAGAATAATCCTTGGTGTGATTATTACTTGAACCTGCTTGTTGTAACCCTGTGTGTTCAACAGAACGGATTATGTTCGTTAACCAATCACCCACTGTATAATGCAAGAGTAATACTTAATGCATGTCTTGTGTATTTTATCCATATCTTAAAGAAAATCAGTTTTGTTTTTTTAAAAAAAACTATGTGTGAAAAAGCCCTTCAATTAGCTGAAATCTAAATATACAAAACGGTAGAGTTCCATCTATTTAATCCTTTGTTTTAGGAATACAGAATGACTGACAAGATTAATGTCTTAGAGAAGTTATTTTCTTTTGATATTCTACTTTACATTAGGAAACAAAAATTCATAAAGACTTCAAAATTATTTACTTTCACTAAGTGAATGGTCTAGGGGCTTACGTTCTAACATAAGAGTCTAAATATTCTATTTTATATATGAAATAAATCATATCATCTCTAACAAAAACCATCAGAAACTCAATATATACTCATTCAAAATCCATCTTTTCGATACAAACAGATAAACTGATTCAAAGAAAAGTAGTTTCTACAAATTATTTGTTATTCCTTTCCAGTCAGTTCATAAAAAAAATTATTAAAATATTAACATTGGAATGAGAAAAAGCGAAAAAATTTATGCTTAACTAAAAATACATATTAAGATCAATTGGTTAAAAATTTGATTGGTTAATTATAAATCAACAAATGAGAATTTCAATGCTAAAAACTCTTAGAAATCTACATAAATGTATCATTTATACAATTATTCTTGTGACTTAAATACAATATACACAAATAGCTGTACCGTAAGATCCGGTGCATAACGCGCGCCGCCGTTAACGCGCCTCTATAGTTTCAGGCTGCATTTTTAAATTGTTGGGTATATTCGCCGTATAACGCATACCCCCTTTTTTACAATGAAATATAGAATATTATTTTGCAATTCTCGTATGCTTTGAAGTCATTTATTCGAGATATTATCCCAGGTTTTTAAAAACTAGTATATTTCTCGAACTACAACTCTTTATATGACCATAAGATATGCCATTACTCTTAAATAAACCGTATTTAAATCTACATAAAAGTCTAATTTTTTTTTATGCTCGTCTCTTTCTTTATTTTTAAAGCTATCATTTTTACATCCGTTTTCATGTTAAAAGTGCACGTTATATGCCGGATTTTACGGTATATTATTGTCAGTAGATATTATAATAAATATGAATATATATGAATAGCTCTATTTTGATAATAACAAAAAGTGTACAAAAATTTAACATACAGAAACATTTTAGTATTTATATTAATATATAAAATTAATTTTTCATTAGTATTACTGAATTCAACAAACACATATTCTAAAAAAAGCAAATATTAATATAAACTTCTTTTGTATTTTTGTAAAAGAATATAGAAATTTATCTTCGTTTGGGATAGGCAATCAATACTTTCCCCTTGTGCATTTTAGAACATACAAAAAATACGTATTTCACATACGAAAATATGCATAACCACAACGAAAAACTACCTGCACGTATTGGTTCGAAAACTTTAAACCAGTAAAAGAAGAAAACTAAAAAAACAAACCCCAAAAGTATTCATTGCCAGTTCCCTTCTTATTTTTACCTTCGTCCTCTTTCCATATTTCACTTCAAAAAATATCGCTCCATACATCATCGCAAGCAGCGAGCTTTCTCAAAGCCATACTTCCAAGCCACCCAGCTTTAAGTTCCTGAAAAAAGAAAAATTTGCAGCATTTTATTCCTTTACAAGTAACGTTAACGGTGGGGAATTTTCTAGACTTATAAAACTCCGGGCTAATGCGTCATTTATTTGTTCGGTCCTTCATGGAATTTTCTGGTACGTCATGTGCTCCAAGCGCCATTTCCAAGCAGCCGTCTGCATGGGCCAGATGCATGCATGTATATACGTTCTAGGGATTGCCTATTCGTTGATAAATGGGAGTCGTATATTTGGCAAATGATGCTCCCATGCTGCGGTCTTGAGCTTAACATGACACTTTTGCATTACGCATGTGACAGTAATGGATGGTACTAAATCGTGGACCGGTCCGGTACGTCATGCGAAGAGATGTGATTCAAAAGTTCGAGGAGAAAACAACCTTATAATCGTAAATATGGCCCTAAGTATGAAAAGTAGAAGAGTAATATAAATGCTCAAATCTTTTTATTAAAGGGTTATTCCATGTTACTTATATTACGGATATACATTATCATGATTTATGAAATTTCAAAGGCATCCGGGATGTGGAAACTCTCCAAACGTGTCTGGTTTTTAACATATCAGTCGTATAAAATTTTATCAGGCTTTTCCTAAAGGAGTATAATTATTTGTATAGAAAAATTATCTATGGCATCTCAAAATTAATTTATTTATGTTCTAAAATCCCACTCTTTTTTTTTCTACGAATACAAATAATGATACTACATTCATATAATCGCTCGCATCAAAAACAAAACTCTAATTTTTATTTTATTATCTTTGTTTTATTCATTCATAATAAAATATGATAGGCATCTTTAGAGGAAACAGTTATTTTCTGTTTTTACATTTTCTATACTTATAAAAAGAACTATTCTTTAAAATGATCTTTCCAAACTCATACTTTGCGAATATGGAAATAACTGAACTCTCAAATCTATACATTTATATATATATATATATATATATATATATATATATATATATATATATATATATATATATATATAGTATAATAAAATAAAAGTGAAGAAGTTCTAGAACCTACAGTGTTAAAGAAGGAAGAAATTGGAATTCACCAGTCACAACAAATGTAGATGCAAAAAAGTCTTTGGACTAAACTGAAGACCTATTATGATTTCTAAAGCTGTCACTGAATTAGGCCAGCGAATTAGGGTTAGTAATGCTTTATGGATCCAACCTTCCCCGTACAGCAGAAATTTTCGACATAATAGGGGGAAAAAATAGAGCCATGTTGAAAAGTTAAGCCTGTTGTTTCTACCTCATGGATGTTAAACCTAACAATATATTAAAATAAAATTTAAAAAAAGAACAAAAATGAATCTCACAAGGAGAGGAAAAATAAAAAAAATTATAGAAAAAATTAGGATAAAAACTTACATGTAAAATAAAAATTTTTTGAAAATCTAAGAAATTCAACCTTCTCCGTTAAGATCCCACGCGAAATGACTTAAAAAATTGGAACGTCAACACAAGAAGGAAAAAACCGCGGCGCCACTTGGATAGTTATTTTGCAAGTAAACTGACCACTAAAAAAGATATTTTAAAATAAACAAAACATAAGAAATTTTAAATAAAATAATGAACAAAGTTAAGAATAGATAATATCAAATAGAAATATATTTAAAAGTAAATTTACTTGGATAATTGTATACTAGATAGTTATATTGCATTTAAAAGAAGCTCTAAAAATATTTTAAATTTTTTTAACAATAAACTAATTAGAAGAAATTTTAAATAAAATATTGAACTCTAAGTTAAAAATAGATTTAATTTGAAATAAAAAATATATTTATAAATAAATTTACTTGGATAATTGTATTCTAAACAATTATTCCGAAATTTCACAAAATTACAATGTTTTAAAATGTTATCAGTAACTAAATTATTGTTTCTTTTTATAAAATTTAAGATAATATTTCTATATATGTGTATATATATATATATTGATAGGTGTAGGTTACTACCCAGGAAAGGCATTTTTACAATGTTAAAATCAAATGAGTCTCTTCTATCAAAAATATTACTTAATAGCAAATTATTCTTAACGTTTAATTGAGTGTCCAAAAAGTTAGCTGACTCATTATTATAATTAGTTTTTAATAATTTTAAATATAGGGGATAATAATTAAAGCTAGGAACATAGTCTACTATATTACTAAATATAATTAAGCCATCTATGTATCTAAAAAAGTAACAAGATTCATAACTAATACTCTCATTTTCATAGAAATGCAAGTAAATATTTGCTAAGCAGTTGCTAGCTGGTCCACCTTGTAGTAAACCTTTAATTTTCTAATAATGAGCGTTATTATGGAAAATATAAGTTTCTTTTAATACTATTTCAATAATAGAAATATATTTATCATATTTCATTATCTTATTCAAAAAATATTTGCTATATGCTATTTTAAGAATCTTAAACATGTCTTTTCTATATCTATGGAGTTAAATAAATCTTCAAAATCATAGGTATACATAGAAATAATTTTTTTACCTTGCATATGCTTAATAATGTCCATACTATTCTTAACTATAATGGAATTATCAATTTTGTCTAATGTAGATTGAATAATATTTTGTAGCTTCTTGCCCGGATGTGTAATATAAGTTTTAAAAACATTCATAGTAGTTCTAAATTTAAAAGGATTTTTATGAAATTTAGGAGTTAGGAAAATATGAAGGAATTTAATATCCAAAATAAGTAAATCTATTTTTTTTATAAAAAGCAGAGATTTGATTAAAAATATCTCTTTTGCTTGAATTAGATTTTTTAAAGGCAGAATTATTATGACAATGTTTGTTTAGCATATTAGTATAAAGCCACTTGCAAATAATTGCATAATTACCCGGTACTTTATCAACAGAAACGATAATAAAGTTCTTTTGTAGGTCTGCAATTTGGTTATTAATATATATATATAAAGAAATAGCGATTTTTATTCACTTATTCATTATTAGTAAATGCGTATAACTTTATTTCCCGTATAAACACATATATCATTCTACACAAATAAACAAGAATACATTTAAAGAAATTTTAAGAAACAAACGTTTTTGATAAATTTTAGGACAATTTACGTGTGTCTATTTAATGCTCTTTAGTAAAAAACGAAATTATTATAATAAAAAATAATTATATACTGA